>JAQGBY010005291.1:0-14918 GCA_034698785.1 Mycogona germanica | reverse complement strand
AAAATTACCAGGTCGCCTCCTGGGGGGGTTTTAGGGTGAACACACTGGTGGACCTCCTTAACAAATATCTAAAAAAAAAATGACAGAAGCAGTACCAATTCTGTAATTACTCAATTTTATCATTACAAAATTGTTTCATAAGTTGAAAATCAAAACTTTCATATGCATTTCCCTTTGATGCAAGATTTGAAATCCCACGATTAAAGAAAAATTTCCTTCTATAAATTTTTTCAACACTTTTTTGCATCTTTTAAAAATATTTGATAATAATTTCTTTAAAATACAGTTTCTTTATTTTTTTTACTGTACTTTACTTTACTTTACTGTGCCGTTACTTTACTTTACTGTACTTACTGTTACTTTACTGTGCCGTTTTCTTCCATTTTTGAGCAGCACTGATGAAACACATGAAATTACTTAGAATTTGACAAATGAGCAATTTCTTTATATAACTATTGTCTTAAGACTTAAGGATAGTCACAGGTAATAGGGTATTGTCGTATCTGCAGTTACAACAGTCGGGTATTGGTATTGATATCGCCATTGATAGTCATGTGGTTCGCTCACCGTGCAGACGTTGGTTTTACATTTTGGCTATTTTTAGTTAATGAATTTGCGTTGAGCTATTTATCCACACCATGTCAAATTTTGCTTGATATAGGCTAAAAGTACACGCGTGAAAACCATCGAGCACGGGATTCCAGAATCCAAAAAAGTCATCTAAAAATAGGTCACTGATCCGAATGCGGTAACGGAACAGATTGATGGCGCCACAAACCGCCATTTTTGTTTCGGATGATTTCGAACCAATCGCTGACGAGCACGCTATCCGCCCATGAGGCCGAGGGGATAAATCTCCGACATTAAAATGAATGGTTCCATTTCGACGAGAAGCCAAGCCAATGATTAATCCACGATTCGGTCGAAAACTCCATTGTTGTTCGGATGCCGGATGATGGAAGAGGAAAAAGGAATGCATTCAAATATGTTTTTTCGAATCTCTAACCGGAAACAAAAGAGAAGCAATTGGAAGTGGATGGGGTGATTTTACTTACACGCCTTGCCCCCCCCCCCTCAACAGACCCCCATATCCTCATAAACGCAAATTCCTATCCGTCAGATTACAAAACATATTGACTGTCGTCATTCACAATAAACCCTGAACCATTTTTCTGATTCAAACTCAACATCGTCAAAATAAACTGATGTTAAGTTTATTTTGAATTAGGATATGGGTGCAATTCGGACATGAATTAATTTTCCTTTACAAGAAGTAATATTTATTTTGCGTAACAGAGAGTGGTTCAATTGCGAGAATTGTTGATTCACTTCGGTGATGCTGTCATGACAATCACTAACATCAACAAATCAATGTGATTTAATCGTTAATCTGCTTCTGTCGAATGAACACCAAATAACGTGAAGAGAGATTTATCAAATGACTACTTTCGTATTGCAATTGTTCTGCACCAGAGTTACCCACGCTCACGCCATCTAGTGCTCTGCTTCCGAAACTGATTTCGACAACGTGTTTACTACAGGAAGACACGCCAGCGTTAAAAATCAATGCCTCTCGCGTGCTGCCCTAGGATAATACCGACTGGGCATGCAACGATTGTTCCATGTAGATATGCTGAAGCCAATATTCGAAATGGTTTATGCGAGAGAGTCGGTCCAGCAAACGAGACAGCGGATCAAAAACTCGAGCGACCGACTTGCTGATGCGAAAGGAGAGAGCGCAATTTTGTTTCGTCGATTGCGTAGTTGATCCGACCAGGATCGCCCTAAGAAATTGCACATTTGTCGCAGCAATAATCCGCAAGGGGGTGTTTTTATTCGCTGTGGCAGCTTGTGCCCTCCAATTGGCCATCCCAGCTTCCTGTCGTCTAAATTTATTAGTATTACTGGTGCGTGTTGGCCCGAGCAATTGCACTCGTTTTTATTCGGTCGTGGCGAAACCTAGAAGCCTGAAATAAATAAATATATTACATCCCCAAAATAAGCACCAATTTAGCGAATGATTGCCTAGATCACTATTGGCAAAATGTACTTGCTTGTACTTGCGATTTACTTGATGGGCGCTTACGTGCATGTTATTTGTTATTTAGTGGCCGCGATTTCCTTTTCATTTTAAAACAGCAATAGCAATTTTTTAATTGATAACAAATATTTGGAACTTTAACAAAAATGTTGCCGAATATAAAAATTTCAAATTTTATGTGCAGGTTGAGTGTGTGACTGTGACACCACCACCCGCAAGATTTTGCATAACTGTAATTATCTGTAAAATGGCTTCTGCCGACACAGGGCAAATTCCACATGAGTATGTGATTGCACCGTTTACTCAGTGTACCTGGAATACAATAAATAATTTCAAATGCGGACCTGTTTACACCAGACATAATTGGATACCGGTCCTGATTCCGTTTTTCATAACATCTTCTTAAACTAAACTTCATTTCAAACATTTGTTTGCAATCTAAAACTCGTCAATCATTTGTGTACCAGAAGTTGCAGTGTTACAGGCGGACAAGATTGCACATCTACAATTTATTTACAAAATATCAAAATATTAGCTAAATTTTTCATAGCTCAGAAAGTGTTCATTGAGACAATAGCCTCCTGAACTCGCTGAATTTTGTTCAAGAAAATATAGTCTCAATGAAATAGCTAAACAATTGACCAACACTTAAAAAATGCTGCATCGCAAATTCAAAACATCAGATCAACATCTTAACAAATTTACAAGATTCTCTTCGCCTGATTTCAATATAATCTCCAACACATTACCGCCAATTTAATTTCGCTGGTACTACACTCTGTACATGTCTAATGCCGGCATGCATGATACATGTCCTGCCGCTGTAGCACTGACCGCCAGATGACCGCACGATTATGCAAGTATCACATGACGGACCAGGCAATTACCATCAAAACCGCATCAGCCATCACTCATACGGCTGACCACACCGTAAACGAGCATGTACAAGATTTGTTTAACGTCACGGTCAAATGGCTATTCCGTTATGTACGGTAGTGGATACATGTCGTCACACAGATTGTCGTCGGCGGAAATATGACAGATGTCCCTTGCGCGCCATGTAAATGGGGGGCACCACACGGTGGTCACAATATTGTCTCTATAGATGGAGGTGCGGGCAGTTTTGTGAAATCCCGTAACCGAAAATGTACATTGTCGTGACCACTGAACATAAATTTATCTTGATGGATGATGGATGTACGGAATGGAGTTGACAAGGGTGTATTGGTAAGTTTGAAATAATTTGTGCGGCATTATCAGCCGTTATAGTAATTATTAATATCAATTTGTTAACAAAGAGAATATCTTATTAGCTAAACAGAAAGATCAAGTCTCATTCATGAAAATCACAATTCGACTAAGACACTTACTCTATTATTTTATGTAGGTAAACGTGGAAACATTCAAAAGTAAATGTATCAAACCAGAAAGAAATTCTCAGAAATTGTACTACCTGTAAAAATTAACGGTTGATGAATTTTCGGGAATCAGTAGACATTGATGACACATAATCTGCGTAAAGGACATGTTGGATAGTTTAAAACAATATCTTGTCTAAACTAAATCTAGAAAATCAAAACACTGAGACTTCCTCAAAGTTCTTCAACATTGGCAGGGCTTCATGCCTTACCTTAATCTTTGGTAAAATTTATATTCATTTAGAATGACACTTCATGTGTATCAGACGAAGAAGACATATCTCCATTTTGTTCTGTAGACAGACCCATACATGTCTATTTCTAATCCACAATAGCGTGATGACCATACCATGGAAACACCATAAATCAGAGAAATTAAAATTATTAACGCCCGTGCATAATGTTATGCAAATCGGTTGTTAGCAACTCTAATGGTGGCAACAATTATCACATTTTGATTTACAAACAGCCTTGCAAAGTATAGTAAATATAAAAAAGATGTAGATACACTGTAAACCGAGGCATCCTAAACCAAGTCAACTATGGTTAATCATGCCAAAATCTAGGCAATTTATAGAAAATGAATATACTCTGTATTCTCAGAAAATGATTTAGATTCATACATACTTATATAATTGTATATATTAATAAAATTGATCAAAACCAGAATTTCATTTCACCTTGAAATCTCAAATGAACAGGACATTTCGAGTGGTATGTGAAACTGTAGAACTGTGAACTGTGTGAACTGTGGAAATGAAATATCAGACAAACTAAGGCGCTGCAGTTTTTAGGTGATTCTCCAAGTATTTAAGCAAGTAATTATGCAATCACCTGTAGTAAAAAGCAACATTCATGTCATTTGATAATGCAATTCATTGGTATTATCATTATAGTGCCCCCATGCACCACCCTTATCTTCCCCATCCAGGGGGAGGTGTGTCTTTTGGATCGATCAGAGTATGTCATTAAGGTAAGTAGTATAGTTCAAACGTTCTAATTTTGTCAACCCTAGTAATAAAAAGTGGGCAGTCTTTTAAAAAACATATCGGGGAACTTGATTCAAGTAGTCTATGTTTTCAGTGTAGAAAAACTCGCGAATTCCGTGGCCCGCTGTTTCTTGTTCCGGTCTCCGTTATTACCATTTCCGTTCCGAGCAAGTCCCATTGCCAGCGCCTGTTAAATGATTGATGATGGCTATATCGCCACAAATGCAATTCCCAGCGAGCCGATCTGGTGGCGTGCATTAAAAAGTGGCCAGCAGCGCCTAATTAATATGCGAGACCTTTGCGTGCGCTTCATCCCCACCCCCCTCCACCACCACCATCACCTCCCCCCCCCATCATAACAACAAGCACCGATGCCGGTGGTACAAAATATATTTCCCAAACTGCGGCAGCTGCAAAGCTCCTTGACAATCGATGGGTCAAAAGAATCGTTGTCCAGTTGCACGGATACCATGAAACAATTCTGAACTAGTAATTGATCCTATCACTGGTGAATACGGCTTCCAATGAATCACTGGATCATCGAGATGTAAATATTTGTAAATTTGGTGTGATCTAATTTTATATCTCAATATTGCTATCTTAAATACCTCGTTAATTTTACATAGAAATATTAATATTTAGAAGGGCACCATTTTTAATTTAAGCAGTGTATTGTTTGTATTTTCCGCCATTTTTTGTTGGCTTCGCTTCAATAAGACCTAATGTCGTTATTGATTTGAGCAGCCAAAATTGGGCAGCGTGAATAAAGATTATTTCAAATTCAGAAATAAAAATATTTGTCTGAGAAGAGGCCGACGTCTGAGTTAACGCTAAATTCCACGTAAACAGTCTCTCTCAATAATATATAATATATTTATACGCAACTCTTTGAATTGAATTGTCAGTTAGTCGCAAAATATCATTTCAAGCTCTACTGTTGCGCGAGTACACCACTTTAAAACAAAGCAATAAACACCAACAATTTCAAGAAAATCTAAAAGTCTAAGTACCATTGCGGATACTGCGAACGGCTCATGCATGTTGTTCTAAATCACTGCTTTTCTTATTGAAACTTTTGTAAATTTCTTATTTTTTCTGATACGGGAACAGATCTTATTCAAGTTTGTCGTACACGAGATGATTTTTCAATGGTAGATTTACGTTTTCGAGACTGTCCAGGGCGGCGGTTTCACCTAAATTGCTCCCTGACGTCGCCGACCATCCGCGAATGACGACACACAAATATCGAATTTGCGTCTAATGAATGGCCGCCGCTGCGGTCAAGCGCGGCCGTCGCCTTTTCATGGCTTTTGAAGAATTAGCGTCGAGGGGGAACCAAAACTTGCCACTTTTCCTACGCAGACAATAAATGCGAAACGCGCTGCTCGTTATAGTTGCCAGGGCTAATTAGTCCCAGCCGTTCTACACGGCCGACTCCTATTCAGTTGGCGCGTAATGAAACTCGCGTCGCCTTGCGGTGAAAGTTAGAAACGCTTGAATCGCGAGATATCTAATCGCTTACGCCAAACGCAGCTGCCAAATTGGCATTTATAAGTTATCTTATAATTTTATGAAGAGATACAACTTGAAATGTGTAGCATTCTTGGACGATCCCGTGTCACCTTGCGGTGAAAATTGGCTACGCTTGATAAGTCATCAACCGGTACGCAGAAACGAAATAACAGAGATTCAATTTTAAAGTGCATCTTCTATAATCCTGCATTACAATTACAATTACAAATGTTACCCGCAAGCAGCCCCAAGAGAGGAGCCTATGGCGGGGGTCGAAAGACCAGTTGGGGACAGAAATGGATTTATTTTAAAAGGCTCTGGATTTGAGGCTCTGTCAGGCCATTCCACTGTCTACACACTCTAGGGAAATAGGAGCCAAAATATGACGCAGATGTACATTGAAGCTCGATCGTTCACCATTCTAGTGTGGCCTCTTCTTCTAATTCTGTTAGGAGCTGGGCACATAATTTCCCCGATATCAACATTAAAACCCCCTTCAGAATTCTGAGTAGCAGCCTTAAACTGATCTCCCTCCTACGATCTTCCAGTGTCTCCCATCCCAGTTTTGACAGCATGTCTGTCTGTGACACTGTCAGTTCTTCCAAATCTACAGCTAGCAAATCTCGCAGCTCTTCGTTGGACCATTTCAATTTTCCCCTACATGCCTCACATGGTGAGGATCCCAAATGGAACTGCAGTATTCAAGCAAAGGTCGAACCAAGAAAAAGTAGGTCACTGACTTACCCGTACTTGGACACCCCTTAAACACGTTTGTCCAACCCCTTCACCTACGAGTGTCCGAGAGTGTAGCTCAACCGCACTGTCAACCAACAGAGTTCGCACCTTTGGTACACGTGGTGTGGAACAGAAGAAAAAAATACGGCTGGGGTAACGTCACGCGGTTTCCCTAACGAGCAACTCACTCACTGACATTGAATCTCCAATCTCTACAGAGAGTTATTTATTAGTGGGATTCGAACCGCGTGATAAGGCAAAAGTCCACAGATGACGGCGTTTATAATGGCCGAGCGGAACAACTGCAATTGGTATTATCGGGGATGCTGCAAACGACCACCAATTTGCCAATGATTTACAGGCGCCGAAGATGATCGTGTGCAAAAACTACAGAGTAGAGACGCCCTCGCCGTCTCGCTTTCCGCGTCATCACACATTGCAGATGTATGGTTGACGACATGCACCCAGATCAGAGGACACTTACGTCTGGGGCCACATTATTTTTTAACGTTTCGACAGCAAGCTCAAAATCTTGATAAGTATATTGTCGATGTCGTATTGAGGATAAATGGAGCAACTCTTGGTGTACCATTTTCTTCTGACAGAGGGCGCAACCTATCTGACGATTCACCTCTCATTAAAAATAATCGCTCGCCGCTAAATAGTGACCATTTTTATTGTGTCTACAGTGTCAACATGGTTCTCAAAAACCATGATGCGACGGTTCCCAGTTCGATTCCCGGGACGGACTCCACTTTATTCGATCGATCCCGTGAAATCTGCATTCAGTTGAGCCCGAGGTATAGGTGGCGCTGCTGTTCCGTGCGATGTTCGAGCGCGACTGGAACGCGCGAACTTCGCTTCGGAAATGTAAAATGGCTCGTCGAAATGGACATCATTTGCAACAGTTGATCTCGACGACCTGCGCCAACATTTGATAAATGAAAGAGTTGGGCGGGCGCGCGCATATTTCGGCGAAACGCACATCCATGGGGTGGAACAGTGAGAGAAAGGAGGACAAGGAGGAGGAGGAGAAAAAAACTAGAAAGATGCGGAGGGCCCCCCTCCATGGAACACACTGGCGGCTGCCAAAACCAGACTGTTATTAATTCGAGACGCATTACTCAGCGCCGGACCGGGAGAAGAAGGCTCCAGCGCTCAAGAGAGGAGAAGGGAAGAATATCAGAAGGCCTCTCGCGACGCCATCACCATCACTGTTGAGAGCAACTTCATAACGATGAAGCACAACAGCTCCTGAGCTGCAAATGGAGGTTAGAAGTTTGGATCACAAATTAACCCTTTGAGACGTATTTGATAGTACCCGTAGATACGAGTGTACATGTAAAAATGAAAAATAAGGCTCTAGTTGAATGCTTTCGACAGAACAAAAAATGACAACCGGGACTCGAGTTTTAGATATATCCAACAGTTTATAAGAATTCGTCAACATCAACGTCACAATCTGAATATGGAATTAAATTTGTCGTTGATGAAGCGGTGTAATAAATAGCATTTCAATATTATGTTTGAAGGGAGGAAAAAGGAAAACGACTCTGGGGAAAAATTCTCTCATAAAATTGTTTTCTTTTTAAATCAAATTTTATTTAAAGTTATAACGGTCTCTGACTGAACTTTGGCATTCTGATTGTTCTGTTAAAAGCAGTGTCCAGGGATATTTCAAGCAAATAAGAACTAATGAAACCCAGCAGTTCCTTAAACCCAATAATCCTCCTACTGTATATGGTACATGAACGCTCTACCCATTATTATACGAATCAATTTGAAAACTTCAGTACATTATACTTTCATTATGTACAACATCACATTTTCATTTTTTAATTTTATCCCTATCATGTGTCCTAACCAACACATGCTGCCAATCAAATATGTTCCAACCCAACACATCGAACTTTCCAATAGATAATTGGAATCTCCACCGTCGGCATTAAAAAAACCTGAACGCGATGAAAAATCATCGTATCTATTTTCAACCAACTGTTATCCATCTTCCCATCAGCACCTCCGCGAGACGCTGGCTCCGGCTGAATTACTGTCTCACTGGAGAGAACTAATTTGATGCGTTGCCCTACGGTTGCCATGACGACAATTGCCAGTTGGGAATAGATTCGCGGCTAGAGCTAGCTGGAATGGATCAGCGCGACCCTCTCCTCGCTCTAGCTAAAGACATATAACATAATATACCATATATGCATTATATCTACTTGTTTTGTACAGATACTGTGTGGCCTAAAAAAATTGAAGCCCTTCTAAAATTTACAATTAAAATGGGAAAACGTTAACCGAATCGGTTGAAATTTCTCAAACTTATTGGCAATACATTCCATTTTGAATTACCATGGTCCACGTGCATGTATATGACGTCATCGTTTTGATTTGTGTATTATTTTTAATAACTCGACCAAAAATAGTCCGATTATTATGAAACTTGATGACTCGAGGCACAATTTTCAAAATTCTTACCATTAACATTGCGCCTTGAAGGTGGCCCTTGTCGATTGCCGATTAACAGCATCAACTTGTTAACCATCAACACAGTTATGACGATTAAGCCGTTAGTCTTACGTAATCGTTGATGGCATGCGCCAAAAAAAGGGAGACGAAAATATTATACAGGATTAATAAATCAAACATAAACTAATAAAGCTACAATGACTGTGCACTAGCATTGCTGGCCAATCACATCGACTTGAGTAATGGTCAATGCTCTTAATAAATGAAGTGCTTCAGCAAGATTATTTTCCGATTTTTGGAAGCTGATATCATCGAGTATTAGATCGTTGATATTGCAATTCTCTAATTGGAATTCGTTGAGCTCCGAGTGCACACAAAAACAACTCCTGAGTTTTCGCGAGTAATACTAACATGCTGGGATATTAATCACTATTTAAGCATTAGGACACAGAATGAACCGGAAGATTCAATTGTTAATTTAGACTTATAAACTATTGAACTATGTGCATATGCTGTATTTACATTATGTTCACGTCTGTTTGGTTAATGGAGACAAAAGCATATTCTCTTTCTTTACTGCTTCCATTATTTATTTATCTATCGATCTACAATTTTTTGTACTAAATTTAGCCCCACAATCTTTCCGATTATATTTAGTTTCACGAACATAAAACAATTCTGAAATTGTTCAGCCGCAATTTATTAAAAATTTATATTCCACCAGATCTAGCTACTTGGTCGTCCGGCAGCTACCAACAGTTCTGCTGCTAAAAAAAATAGGTCGAGTGATTTTCAGTATATATTTACGGTCGTTGTGGGAGTGAGGATCTAGCTATCGACGTTCCTCTATGGAAAGCTGGCGCGAGTTTAATAATTTTGTCGCGGTGCAATGTGCCAGTTCATCCCTTGCCAATTGCCGAGCTGCAATCAATCATCCTTTCCCGATATTAAGCCGACGTCAAATGAAAGCAGGGAGGAATGGAGGCGATGGGATGATGGGGGCGCCACCGTCACGCTCAGGAGTCATCATCACTGAGGCCAACAAATCAGATACACGCTTTACCAAAGCCACGAAATTACGCCTCGATATTGCAATAATGCCATCGTCAAGCTACCGTTTGCCACAGAGCTGCGAAAACAATCACTTCAGTGTATACAAAAGTATCAATTAAAAATGCCTTCTCACAACCGATCCCTACAAATCATTTATGCAATCATCAACATTTTAACGATCAAATTTCATAGAACCTTTGTTGAAATTCCAGGACATCATATGTTCATTGATTGTGTTATGAAGATACAAGATGGTGTTTTCCACGAATTGAGGTTACCTGTTGTCTGAAAAGGTTCCCTAAAACTCATCCTACAGTTATTATCTACAGGTTTCAGATTTATTTCGTTGTGTAGTTGAGAATCAAATGGTTCTGGTCGGGACCCTATATCTAAATCAGAAGAATTAGTCCGACACTGTTTAATGAATAGTGCGTTTTTGTTAGTAGAAATAATCGTTGTTGATTACGAATTTTTTTAACAAAATATACAAATAGTGGTTATATCTGGCATCACTGGAGTTCATAAGTTAGTAAAGTATTCGCACGCACAGTGGTGTGTGCATGCATTACAAAAATACATAAATTACAATAAAAGGAGCACGCAGGTCAACTACTAAGCTATGGCACCAACATTTGTTATTTACGACCAATCGCATTCACTACGCGCGCCGCGTTCAAAGATCGCGTTTTCCAAAATTCACCAGTTGACCAATCACTTGGATCGCTGTGAACACAGAACCGAACAACGTCACTTCTGACCAGTACGTTTCAGCACTGCATCATCGATATACTGTTTCGCCCCCTCCCACTAATTAAGAGTACTAACTGCAACCCCTTTTTTCTCCCGTCTTACCACCCCGGTCCTTCACGGCTGACCCCCAATCTCCCTCCGGGTCCCTTCAACCCCGCTGGCGCGAACATAATTGCCGCTTATTAATATGCTAATTCGTTGGGGCCAGCACTGTTTAATGGGCACGCGAGTGCACACGCCATTCGATTTGTTATTTATGTCGGGTTCAGCGAGAACAGTTTACCGGAAACGTCGTCATGGATCGACCCATGAGGGATAAATTTCCGTGTTTGGAAAATATCAGCGAGGGCGTTTCCAAAAGTTGAGAATCTTGTGTAATGTTAAACTAAAAGTGGGTTAATTTGTTTAAATCTACTCGATAATTTTACTGTACCAGTTATTGTATGATAATCTTATTGGATAACACTTGGATAAAACTTAGCAACAGAAAATGCCACCTAGGGATGCGACATGAACATGAAACGAAAACAATAAACTAAACAGTTTCGATATCGTGTTCTAATGAAGTCAATAAGCATTAATTTTGTTGGTTGTTGGTCAATTTTTAATGGACGAGTTTAAAAATTCGAATAATTTATTGTTTTGTGTCTAACAAATTGTATAGAGCCCATTAGATATTCGTGACTTGAACCAAACTGTGTCGGTCATATTCATCAGTGTTGGCCCGCGAGAGAGGCAACGTTGCCGGTCTCCTTCGCTCAGAAAGTTTCCACCAGAGTTGGGCCAAAGTGTGCATGCAAAGCTTGGTCAGCATCGGCTCCATTGGGTCGGCGCTAATGGCGATCGTATGACTTCCGGTCGGAATGGCGGAGTACCTGCCAAATGACCGGATACTGGAGGACTAAAGCGGAACAGCCTGGACCAGAGGAATCGCTTTATCTTTCCGAGATAAGTCCGAATAACCCGAGGAAACGGGATCAGCGTAAAATAGTTAACGTTGCAATAGACTTCCTGGCTACTAAGCCAAAAGACGATCCATTATGATATTGCATAGAAACGTCATAGACAATCGAAATGAACATACTTCGCTAATCAGCGCAAGTTGGCATTCTTCATATGCTCATTTAGCGGCACAATAACACTCTGTATTCTTCTATAAATATTATTATTTATTTGGTATTTAAATGAAATATATTTTAGGAGTCGTATCGTTAGGGTGTTCCAAAAAAAAACGTTTGTATTTTTATTTAATCAGATCGTCAGAAATAATCTTTGGAATCGAATCGCATGATTTTTTTCATAATAGATCAATGACAATAGAACGTTTTATCTATTATTAATTTTATTCGAAATATTTTCTTCCATTTTTACGTTGGCTGGAAGTTGCGCGTTTTACTTTCTCGAATCATTTCAGATAAAGATTTTGTTTGATTGATCGGTGAACAGATATCTAATAGTGAAATTAAAATACTCCGCTGGCAATTTTCCGTTGTAAAGAGTGATATTGTGGTCGATCTTCATTTTTTAGCACAAGTTCTTCAATCAGATAAATAAATATTATCAGTGGTGCACACAGCGAGCAATTGGTGACTCTGATTTTCACTCTTACAATCACAATTTCGAAAGGACAATCAGATTCAATTATATTGTTCACCAAATAAACAAACAGAATCTTGATCTGAATATTCTTATCTTCATCTGAAATTTAGCTATATACAAGATATTTTAAAATATATTTGTTCTAAAACAGACAAAACTGCTCAAACAACTCTGTACAAACACATTCTATGTAACCGTGTATCAAAGTAAATATTGGATACCATTAATTGAATGTTTGGCGTATCTATTTAAATATTAACAATGTGATTAAACAATTAATCATACAAAATATGACTAACTTCAGACTATATATTTTTCGAGTACGTCATAGATGCATCATTGCTCCCACAATAAAATCATGCATAATTTAAAAACAATTTAGTTGTATAAATAAATTTGTTGCAATCGCCCCCACACGCATAACGCATTTATAAAACAATTCACCTCTGATACCGACTTTCTTAAAATTACCGATAATAAAAAATTCAACTATAGTTTTGTAAATAATATGATAATTTGAATTTAATTAAAATATGATCTCTCAAGCAAATCACCAAATCGCATGACATCATAAAATATTATACGCGCCATTTTGTGCGAGCGTCTTTATAAAACCTAAATGATCAGATTCGATTTTTAGTGACGAGTGAATCGATAGATTCTATCTCAGCATTGATCAAGTTGATGAGAGACCAACACGCCGAACAGCCACACCCCCTAACGGCGTGTAACGCGTCAGCGAATATATTTTGGAACGGCATAAAATCGATTCCGAGTTAAACAATTGTTCATCAGAGCGTGTAATAATTCAGAAGTCAATATTGCAAGTTGACAAACAACACAAAATAAAAGGGGATTCGACGTCTACACGCCGATCATTATTTTCCCTAAAATCTATAGACCATAAAATGGAAAAGCGGTTGCGAAAAAATATCCAGTGCCGACAACAAGTTCCAAAATGTCCAAATCACCTACTGAGACCTGCCGTTAACAGATCAATAAATATGGGCATCAAAATGAGCCATGGTCAATTTTCGTGTAAAATTGAACGGTGAATTTCTTTGGAATTTTGATTTAGACAAAATAAAAAATGGATTGATAAATGAAATATAATCAATTCATCAGGAAATCGAGTCGATCTTGCCAATGACTAGTTTCAAACTCAGAATTCATAAATGTTTTAATTCAATAAATTCAATTGGCACTGTCCCGAATTCAGAAATTGGAGTGCTGAAAAACGGTTAATTAACAGTATATCAATTGACGATGACAACATAAATAATATTTTTTAAAAAAAAACAGCATTTGAAAGATGCTGCAAAAAGCTCTTCTCCACAACCATTTAAATTTATTTTAGCCCTCTGATATCCATCGCTGAAGCTGTACCTGTTTGCCTGCCTCGTTTTTTGCAAGGGGCAGCAAATAATCTAACACAGTATCAGCTGATAATATTGTGGTCTTTTAAGTAATACGTTTTTATGAAAAAACAAACTTAGATTTTTTAAATGTGTACTGCATATCATTGCATTATGCAGGTTCCAAGATTGTAAACCTTTACAAGATTTTTTTGCGAATATCAAAAACATCTTATCTATTTTGTATTTACCAAGGTAGAGAGTCTCAGGACGACACAGTAGGAAATAAGGAAAGAAGTTTAAAACCTCGATTTACAGGAGTTCAACCCCATGTGCTGTTAGGCGAGCATGAAATGGTATACTTGGTCGAAATTTATGTACTGTAACACCTTCGCTTTACTGACACGAAATAGCTGCATAGACGTCACTGGAGCTGTGTTGATGATGCCTACGTTATGGAGCTTATGGGTTTTGATTTTCTTTAGCGACGGAGAGAGTTATGTTGGCAAAATACAGACATCTGAGAAAAGGTCAAACTTTATCGTTTCGGCCATATAACAAGGCAACCGATTTATTTGCGCCTTTCTTTTTCAGGAAGGAAGAAACAGACACATGATAAACTAAAAACGCAAATAATTTCGGAGAATGGTTCAATTCCTCGATACGATTAAATAATTTATCTTTAAATAAAAATGGTAAACTAAAATAATTCCTAAAATTGCAACAGTTATCATGTATTTTTCTTATCTGAAAATATAACTACTCAACTTATGATAGCAATACAGAGTACATGTACGGATATGTGAGTCTTATGAGTTAATGAGTCTGTACAAAAAGAAAGGCGCAAAGAAATCGGTTGCCTTGTTAAGATAGCAATACATTTGTTCTGAAAAAATGATAGAATAAAAACGTATTGATGGCCTATTTTTCTTTGGTCAGACCTTTGCTTGAATACTGTAGCTCCGTTTGGGATCCTCACCAGGTGGGGCTCATG
>JAQGBY010005290.1:0-14921 GCA_034698785.1 Mycogona germanica | reverse complement strand
GGACCACCTGCCTCTCACCTGTTTAGCTCAACTTGGAAACTTGCCTATAATGCTGACTATTCTCTCTTTTGAAAAACGACAAGAGATGAGTTTTTTTAAAAAAAACACAGAGCACCACTGGACAGATTTGAACTCAAACACACCTCTGTTCAACACTGGTAGATCCCAGCAACAAACCAATTGGACCACCTGCCTCTCACCTGTTAAACACAACTTGAAAACTTGCCTATAACACTGACTATTCTCTCTTTTGAAAAACGACAAGAGATGAGTTTTTTTTTAAAAAACACATAGCACTCCTGGACAGATTTGAACTCAAACACACCTCTGTGCAACACTGGTAGATCCCAGCAACAAACAGATCGGACCACCTGCCTCTCACCTGTTAAACTCAACTTGGAAACTTGCCTATAACACTGACTATTATCACTTTTGAAAATGACAAGAGATGAGTTTTTTTTATAAAACACAGAGCTCTCCTGTGCAGATTTGAACTCAAACACACCTCTGTGCAACACTGGTAGATCCCAGCAACAAACCGATTGGACCACCTGCCTCTCACCTGTTAAACTCAACTTGGAAACTTGCCTATAACGCTGACTATTCTCTCTTTTGAAAATGACAAGAGATGAGTTTTTTTATAAAATACAGAGCTCTCCTGTGCAGATTTGAACTCAAACACACCTCTGTGCAACACTGGTAGATCCCAGCAACAAACCGATTATACCACCTGCCTCTCACCTGTTAAAATCAACTTGGAAACTTGCCTATAACACTGACTATTATCTCTTTTGAAAAACGACAAGAGATGAGTTTTTTTAAAAAACACAGAGCACTCCTGGACAGATTTGAACTCAAACACACCTCTGTGCAACACTGGTAGATCCCAGCAACAGACCGATTGGACCACCGGCCTCTCACCTGTTAAACTCAACTTGGAAACTTGCCTATAACACTGACTATTCTCTCTTTTGAAAACGACAAGAGATGTGTTTTTTTAAAAAAACACAGAGCACTCCTGGACAGATTTGAACTCAAACACACCTCTTTGCAACTCTGGTAGATCCCAGCAACAAACCGATTGGACCACCTGCCTCTCACCTGTTTAGCTCAACTTGGAAACTTGCCTATAATGCTGACTATTCTCTCTTTTGAAAAACGACTGCCTGTCTCAATTTTCAGTGATAGCGATGCCAGCGCCAATCGATTTTCACAGACAGTCTCGGACACGAGTTTTGGCATTCTGGGTGAATTCATCAAACGCATCGGAAGGATTTCACATTGATTGCAGTTTTATTATATTTTAATTTTTTCTCTACTGTTGGCCAATTTGACAGATTCCAGTATCATCTGTGTGCATGTAAGTTTTGCAATCAGACCTTTAAAAACGCTAAGATGTTTTCTGCAGTGGTTTTCAGAGTTAAACTAAATTTGTGTTATTGTTTAGACTATCAAATTGGTTTTAATTTTATTTGCCGAGATAAATTTTATTTAACTTTTTTATTGGAAGTGAGAAATTTTTCAATCTCAAAATGGAGGTTTGGGCAACTTCATTTAAGATTTCTTAAGTAAAGATTTTCTGGCGACAAGACTAACGAGAGTTGTCGACAACTCATCTAATTTGCCATTTGTTAACATTTGATTAAATGAGAAGGCTACCTTATAATAATTAAAATATATAAAACAATTCAATCTTAGATTAAATAAACTTTACACAAAACTTAACGTTGGCCGGTCACACCAACTACTCTTTATTCCGTATAAAATAATTGTGAACGTGCGGGTACAAGAGACATCAAAACTAAAGACAAAATTATTATTCTTTTTTAACTTTATTACTATTGAAAAAGTATTTTTCTAATGTATTTTTCAAAATCCCATCTAAATACAAACGCTACGCTCAATTAAAAAAAGATTTCAAAAATTGTCCATGTGTCTGGCAACATCGAAAACCTAATTCAAGACAGATTTTACTCAAATCTCCTAATAAAGGTGATAATCACACGTGAATTATCCGTAAAAAAGTAGCATTACAATTTTAAAATTTAGAAAATCTGTTATATACAATAGTGGTGCAAAAATACGACATTTACCATAATAATATGAATTATGCATCTTTTTCAATGAATGACAACTGTCCGTTTGCTAAATTAAAACAAAAACGCCAGATATTAAAATCAGGTTTGCCTCAAAAGGTCTCTAGACAAAATTGGTATCGTTGAATTAAGTACGATTTTTCGCATTGTTCTGGATCTTAAAATTATGTATATACATATTAGGCAGAAGGGTATAGGTTATTTGTAATTGGACGCACTTTTACTTTCATTAACGACGATGGTTTGGCAAATGGATTTACTTTAAAATGAACTTTCGTGATGAGTTAAAATATGAATTTAAAGTGTGCCGTCAAACGTTTTGACGAGATAGTTTCGGAGCCACCAGTCGAACCTAAAATCCCTTTAACTTAAAAAATATATAAAGCTGAGAAAGGTTCATAAGCGATTGAATAATCAAAATTGCAATTTTCTTCATGTGCCACCAGGCACAACGGCGCACAAAAAATACCACCATTATTACAAGAGAAAAGGCAGACCAAGACGGTCCCGGTATCGCCTGGGAGTAGTCGCTAGAGGCGCAACAGGGGTGGACGGTGTGACTGCCGAACTTCGACAGTTGTCTGCGCGGCTCTTCATGTGCAAGTTCCTCTGAAAACATAAAAATAAATACCCGAATCAGAAACGGGAAAATGTATTGCAATCAAACTCAATAATTTTTAGAATATATCTCGTCCTTCAACGAGTGGGTAAACTAGTGGGGTTCGCGACATTAAGTCTGAACAGAGCGTGTGCCATCAATGGAATTATCATCCGTCGGGACATTTCAATCACACGCATGCCCTTCATAAAACATTAACTAACTTTTATAAAAAAATCCTTAAAAGGGCCTCGCGACAGTAAAAGACTGGCCAAATTATGTCCGATACCAAAAACAGGTTAACATACATTAAAAAACAGAGATTATTAAAATTCAGACGCGTTTCGGGCTTCTTTTAACAATCTTCATGATCACTCTTTAGCGAGACAATCACGACTCTAGATTTTCATCAATTCAAAGCAAAAAAGCTAAATAAAATTTGTCCCAGGCCAGTTCAACCATGGCGAGGACAGCGGAGCCACGCACACGAAACAAGAGGTACGGCACACAACGCACACAAATTTCCTTACAAGAGATTAGAGTGTCTCAAAAGTCCGCTCTTTTAAACCTGGGTCGCCTGGCTACTGTTCCCGAATGGCGAACTGGCCGATGGCAAACTCTCGCTCTCTACCGCCTTTGAATTTACATTGGCCTGTAAAGAGAAGAGAAGCGACTGTGTGGGTCCCCGGAATCAACCGGGCACCATCCATCCTCTCCCACCATAAGAAAAAGCTTCGATCCAATAATGCTACTGCGATCAACAATATTGGGAATCTGACTAACTTCGACTGAACTTGGAATGACAACCGTTAAATTGTAACATTATATTGTTACAGCAATCACTCAAACTACAAATAAGAAGCACCACAGTCAGCAGCACCAACAATTAATTTGCAATATTGAGATCTACCTAAATATTTGTCAAAGATGTGAACACTATTCAAGGATAGAAAGCAACATAATTTTCTTTTTCCAGTACGGGAATTCGTACATTTGCAAAAAGTTAAACTAAATTAACTGTCTTCTATATACTTTAAAAAAAAAAAAAAAAAACCCATTTACGATTATTCTCAATGTCAATTTTTAAAAATCACTTCTCATATTATTTCGCCTAACTAGATACATGTGCATTAAACCAACCAAGTTTTGTGATGGTGGCATTTTATGCCACAAATTTAAGTTGCACTAAGCAGAAAATGATTGACGACAGACGTTTACACTCTGTAGAAAATAGCAGTTTCCAGGCTCCTCACACATTATTTTTTCGCGCGCAAGAACAGTGTAATCCGAACTGGGAAGCTTACTGTAAACGTTGAGTACGTAGACAACGATGAGGCGTCGAGGTGGCTGGTATTGTCGGTCCGATTGCAAAGTACAGAGTTCGGATTGGCCTTGAAGGAGTTTTTCTGCAGGTTGAGCCGCCTTGGCCGGGGAAGCACAGTCACCTTTCGCGAGGTGGACTGCTGACGACACAAATGACGACGAGAGGTGAAATAAGGATATTTTATTGCATAGATAATGCAATGCGGTTTTAACGCTTTTAAATTAAAAGTTCACATCGGCCAATTGAAAATTGGCTACCTCCCAGGTTAGAACTAGGATTGACATTCACCACGCTCACCTTGGTGGAGGTCGGCGGTCGACCAGTTACGGCCACGCTGCAGGCCCCCAAACCGGTCTTGGCTCCGATGGTCAACGGCGTGTTGGACTATTCAGAAAAATAAAAGTAAAATAATTATTACCTCGGAATGTATACTCTCCAGACAGCTCTTAAGCAAAACAATGGCAATTGAGGAGATAGAGCCCTACATACCCTAGTCATCATAAGAAGTGGTGAGCGCACCGGAGTCCCCACGAATCGTCGTCTGGTGGACGCGTTGGGCTTGCAACCCTCCTGCATCTCGTGTTTGAGCAACTGAACTTTGGCCTGTTGCTGTAACGGAAATAAAAAAAAAATAATCTTGTAATATTTTATATGCAAAGTCAGGATTTGTTCAAAGATTGTTCAAAGGACACATTACGAATGGAAAAAATCAAATTTCCCACATCGCTCTATGTACATCAAAATTTTTTATGTCTACAATGAATAACAAAATTCCATAAAAGTGAAAAGTTTTACAGTGTAAGAAAATATGAAAAGAAATTACATCCATGAAAATATGATTTCAATAAAAAAAATTAATATTCCTGCACGCACCCGTCAGATTAACCTTCCTCCTAAATAAGCAAGGCCAATGTTCTATCATTTGTTGCATATCACTTCAACCGGATAGAAGTTCAAGACAATTCAAATCAAATATTGGGTCTGCCAGGCAAGTTTTTCAAAATATCTGGTAGTTCAATAACAGGCTTACCCGTTCGAGTTTCTGATTCTCCTTCTGCTCCCTCATTTGGTCCCACTGATGGCTGATATGCTCGGTAGCAGGTTCGCCGAAAATCATGATCCGAACGCCGTTGGAGGCTTCGCTGGCTTCCACGTTGGCCAGGATCTCCTGTTCCAGCTGTCAATAAACAAGATAATATTCAAAATTGAATACCTCGGCCCGGTCAATGCAAGGTTAGGCATTCAAATTAGTAGCAAGAAAAATGCACGCTTGTACAATGCTACGTAAACTGCACACGATAATAATTATCCGAACCTTGGGAATCTGATTAAGTAGCTTTTTTCGCTCCTTTTCCTCCTGTAGTAGGCGGCCGCCTCTATTGTTGTATCTGCCCGGGTTGTCCGCACGGAACTAAACAAATTCAGACACAATTAAAATTTTCACAAAGATAAAATCGGCAAATTTACAAAATAATAGTAATAATGCCAACTGATTAGTAAACGAAAAGGTTATTCTAATGTACAAAATGCTAAAAATAACACAAAATCCGATCAAAGGCCTTCGAGCCAATAAGTTGATTTTCTCAGCAAGATTTATTTTACTTTAACTGCAGCGAATATCATTAAAGGAGATTCTGCACCCTCTAATCAATGCTTCATCACTATTCCAAGAATGTCACATTCTCACCAGTGCCTAGGTCGAAATCACCAAAAATACGGGGTGAAACATGGCAGCGAGTATGTAATCAATTTCTGCATGTGCCAGGAAATATATTAATATATTTCTAGTTCAAAGAGTTTGTGTGAAACACCTAAAATAAGGACAAGTGCCCCCACCTCTAGGTCGAGCATTTTGGTCCACAGCTGACTACGGCGGGCCACTAGGTTCCAGAGCACCTGGTTGTTTTGATAAAGGCTAGTCGCCCGTTCCAACTCCTCTGTGTGGGCCTGAAGGAGATCCTCCGTGTATTCGTCTGAAATATCGAATCGAAGCACATAAATTTGTAAACCAAACCATCAGCAGAGTAGTTACAAGTTGCTTGCCTTTCGCGAGTTTAGTTATTTTTATCCGTAGGTGTTAGTGGTCTGTTCGATCGATCAACACACGCACGCTAGGCGTGCGAGATTAAACAGACTATGAGCGACTCCCCTACCACACACAAGTGGTACCATGATCGCCTGATAAAAAGGTGGAAACAATTGAACGGGGAAGCGTGTACTGTTGTACTTACCCTCGTGAAACTCTTTGAAGGCGGCTCGCTGGGCCTCGCTGTAGCAACACTTGCCCCACATGGTGAGCAGCTCGGCACGAATGTTTGTGATAACGATACCCAGGCGATCTAGCTTGAGCGACTCCTGCAGACGAACCTCGTCCTCCAGCTAAAAATAAAAAAGACAGCTGTTCAGACATACAAGATTGGCAAAAAAAATGGCATTTTAATGCTCAAAATGCGTAATAAACTTGTCTATAGAAACAAACACGATTTATAAATCATAGTGACAAATATAAATTTGAAGAGACAGTGTTGAGCCTTTTTGAAAATCAAAGATAAAAATAAATGACTTCAAATTTAATTTTTTAAAAACTATTTTGCCTTTTTTAAATGCCTTTGCGTTTTACAATCTCCATTTGCTTTTTGATCTCAAAATAGCGATGTAAATAGGAATTTGTTGCAATTGATAGATCCCTTCCTCATGGCTAAGATCAAAAGATTAGGTTTGCCGGAGAGATGTCCCACACTCACCAGTTTGATGTCAGACGGCCGGTGGTCGCCATTGCTGGCCAGAAAAGAGCCGCGCTCCTCCTCGGTACTCATCTGCAGCAACTTCCACAAATGGACGAGTCGATCGCGCAGTTGGTCAGCACGCTCCCGGTTCCTCCCCACCTCCGTTTCCAGACGCTGTCGAAACCCCTCCACCGCGTTCAGATTGGGCTGCGGCAGCAGCGAGAGGGGCGCGCCCATCGCTAGGTTTTGCTCGTAGGCGCCATCGGGAGTGCGCTCCAGCTGCCGGAACAAGCGGCAGATCTGCTGCTGCTCGCGTTCGATAGTTTCTAGACGTTCACACTGCAAATGGACAGGAACGGAAATAACGCAAATGTGATATATTAGAACTATCTTTGGAAGATTTTTACCATAAGAAATAAATGTAATGATTCGGAACTTCATTCATCCGAACAGGTAATTTTACATTAATCATATGAAACACTAACCTTCTCCTTTTCCAGCGAGTAGGCGTAAGTAGTGCGCTCCTCCAGTTCGTCGGCGGTCGGCACCTGGGTCAAAGATTGCAGCCGCGCCTCCTGGCCCAGTTGCTCGGACAGTTTTTCGATGCGCTCGTCCAAATCGGTGACCTCGGTCATGCGGGCTACCTTCTCATCTACTAGCACCCGCAGCTGTTCGGTGAGGTAGTTGTTCTGCTCCAGGAGAGTCATGCCCCTGCCGTGACATAAATCCTTGATCGGATGTCCCAGCTCCATGCGCAATTCTTGGACCTGTTCGTTGTAGGAGGCCACGTCCTTTTCGATGCTCCTAAGGATGCCTAGCTCCTTGGCCCCAGAGTTCTTGAAAATGTTCTTAAAAACTTTGGCGGCGTAGGCACATAACAACTGCAGTCGCTCTTCCATCTCTCTTTTCTCCAGCCCCATGGCCGTCCAGGTGCGAACCATGTCACCGCCTTCACAGTTCACGGTGTCCTCATTCGAATCCAATAAATTCTTGCTGAAAAATTAAGATAGTACTAACTGTAACACACTAATCCAATCCATAGGTTAGTGGCAAACAGGAACAGAAAGGATCAATCAATTTTTCCCATGCCAATATCGATCTCTAGCCTAGGGCCAATATTAAGAAAAGGCATCAGAAAGCATTTATTTGAACATAGGATTTATTAGACAGGAAAACCTCGATAGACATAAGGGGGTTACGAAATTAAATGTTCAGTTCAATCCTAGATACCTAGATGTGCTCCCACGCCCAATATAAGCAGCAAGTAAACGGGGCGTCAAAATTCATTGCTTTTGACCTTTTAACAACCCCCTTCATTTCAGAAAAATTGGGCAGAAACCTAGCGCACACTATGAAAAGTTGTCCTGGACATTAAAACTACATAAGATCAGGGCCAAACACAATTTAAAAAAAGTAAACTCCAAAATAAAAAGTAGGCAGAAAGCTACTAGTGATCCTAGGGCTAGGCCAACTCACCGAATCGTTGAAAACTCTTCCATTGTGAGTTTCGTTTGGGGTTGTTTGGGGAAAACGCCACTCCCGGTTTCACTTTTACTGTGCCAATCAAACACGACCGAGTTCAACCAGAAATGTCACCAAAATATTTAGCCGGCGGCAAATAAAATATCAAATATTTAAGTCTAAGAATACATCTAGTTAACTCCCTTTATACGGTGTCATCCATTTTTAAAAATAACTGCTAGAAAATGACATTATAGAACTAGCCATCTGATTCGTCGATTAGGCCAATGGTGCCAATGATCAAGCCAAGTTCTTTAAATTGAGAAATATTGGTGAAATATAAATTATAATAATTATAATATTCTTAGAATATATTTCTAACAATAGAAAATTACTTAAAAAAAATAAAAGTTATAGTTGCTATGAGGTCTTTAATTTTTAAAATAAATAGTGATTTACGATGTCAGAAAAGTACCTATTTTCATATGCGCCACTGTAAAACAGTTTTCAGACAAAGAGAGTAGAAGTAGTAAAGAGCATGGACACTACCTCTTGCGTCGAAATCGCCATTAGTAATGATGCCAGACGAAATGAAAATCTTCCGTTTCTTTAGGATATCAATTAAGTGAATTAAACGTTTAACAATGTAGGTCGCAAATTAATTTAAAATTAAAACAACAGTTCTTTCTTAATTATTGAAATATTATAAATAGAGAAGCACTTTGAAATTCGGTAAATTCTATTACTGATTTACATATTCACCAGATCTGGCGAAAGTAAAGTCAACCGGCAACACTATCAAATAAATGTTCACATGTGCAAGTCGCTCTATAGCAGATGAAATTGCTGGGGCTCATTTTGGACTCAATCAGTATTGTGATTGGCTGATTTGGGTAACGTGACCGTAACGTAGGAGTATTGAGTCCAAAATGAACCCCCAGCTCTACAAACAGCTTGCACATGTGAACAAGCCATTATAGATAACCGAGAGGTGCGAGTGGTTGAGAGGTAGCGCGTTCGCCTCAAAAACCCGTGATCGAGGTTTCGATTCCGGCCGTCACCTTCGTAATTTTTCTTGCGAGAGAACTGGGGCAGCTAGTGCACGGTGCAGCGCTCATTTATTGTGTGCCATTTCTTTTTATTTGGGGAAAGAGTGTATTACAATTACAATATGTACCCACAAGCAGCACCGGAATGGGGTTGTATCTGAGATATTTGTTAAGGAGGTGTGGCTCGACGGCCCAGAGTTCGATTCCCGGCGCGGGCTCTCAATTTCAATTACGGGATACTGGAGGTGCCCCTCGCATGGGTGCCTAAAGCACAGAACGCCTGAAGTGCGGTTGAATACCGTTGATTAAAAATAATTGCTGTAAAACCACTCGACACATTCTTGAGTGTTGACGTGCAACAGAATTTTTTTAATTTAATTATTTTACAGGTACAATGAATGGTGGGTGTAAAAACAAATAAGAATTAAGATGTCGGGTGTCTTCTTGTTCAAACCGCTCTTCCTTCTAGAATTCCTCGAAAATTATCTTTTGGATAGTTCTTGCTCGCACGCGGGACTCCATTCCGGTGACCTTGACGTAGATCTTCCTTCGAGTGACGTCACGTACGGGCGCCGGAAGTCAAGGGCGGGCTAAGGAGGGGAGGGGAAGGGCCATCACGACCGTTCACCGTAAAACAAGTCGAACCAACAATACTTCATCGTTCGAAACCACACATTGCGCGAATTCAGTTAAAAAATTAGTCGAGGTCAGGCGAGTTCAATTCCATTTTTCTGTGACCAACTGCAGATGTGAGTCTTTTGGCAGAGGCAGAGCGAGAACAAATTCCATGATTCCAAGCAGTCATGCAGCAAACATGAAGATTATGTGATGTTTTAAACAATTTTGGTTTCAATTGACAATCATGTTCTACTAACGAAAGTGCCGAGAAAAATTAATCAAACCTCGAGAGCTTTTCAGTTCGAACAGATAACAGTTTTACCAATTTGCGCGCACTTAAGAGCACTAATCAGTGATTTGTGTTTTAAATTTTCTTAGCAACAAATTGATATAATTACAAGTAAAATATATTAAAACAGCTTCAAAAACTGTAAAAGAAAAAATATTACAAATAATCAAACTTTGCGCCAAACACAAATCTGCAACTATAAATGTGTTAAAAAATTATGATGTAATAAGAGACGTTTTAAAAATAGTTTAGAAGCACATTTCTTAAAATTTCGTGCTTTTATTAAGTTAACACTTACGTTAAGGTTGAACTGAGCCGAAAGTATGATTTCAAGCACAAAAAAAGATGAATTTGCAAAATTGCTTCAAGCCGAATTTTTCGGTGAGTGATGGGACCCGGTAACGGTGCATGGTGGCACCCTTACAATTAATTATTCGCCACACACACTTTTGATGTATTTGTGAACGCTGACATGATATTGAATGAGGTAGTCCTACCAAAAGTTTCAACAAATATTCCGAACGAAAGTGAGGAGAAACAAAATGGATAGTGGCGCACCTCGAAACTCTCCCCCTCCCCCCCATTCCACATCCACCCGATTTTGTGGTCCTGGTCAGGCTGACCCGATGTGGTTTTTTCTGTGGGTGGTTCCGATAGATGATGATGCACTGACGTGGTCACGCGTGGTCTTTAAAAGCGAGCGCAGCAGTTGAAGCGAAGACGGCGAAGGCAATTAGTAGTAGTAGTAATGCTGCTATACACACACAGAGGGCGCGCGGGCGCACAATTCTGCACACTTTTGGTGTTGGCACGCAGCTCTAGAAAAACCGCAACCTCGTCAGAGAGAGAGGTCGGCTCGCGCATCAAATTGTCATCGAAACTTCGTCGTCACATGTCCATGTCATGCCGCACACCAATATGATACAGGGATGGCGTGGTTCAGGGTGTTCACGAAAAAACTGCGTAATAGTGCTGTGTGTGTGTGTGTGTGAAGTGTGCGCAGTGTACACAATATATATTTATATATATATATAAATGCAAAAAAACCATCGTATATTACAAAGAATATATATAATATATGTTTTTTGTTTTTGTTTGTTTATAAAGTTGCTCGTCCATAATGTAGTTAATATAGTTTCCGATTTTTGTTCTCGCTAATGAGTTGCAAAATTGCTGCGCCGAGCTGGCGACCACCAGAGGCCGCTGATCCGCCGCGAGAGGTATCGACGTGGCGCGTCGTGACACACTGTTGCACCATTGTGGTAAAAATCTTGAACACTGCCAATGATGAGACGGACCGATTTACACAGTTCTTAAAAATTTATATTTTTCAAATAATAAAAAGCGAATTATGTCGAAAAGTTAGTATTTCTTTCTTCTTAAAAAGTGATGTACTTAGAGCGCGTCATTTTTTGTGTTTTTTGGGTGACGCGGTACAAAATTGTTTCACTGTCCGAATCGAGAGTTTGCGACACCGCGCAATCTAGTAGCTATTGTCCCCCCCCCCTCCTGCCGTACGTGCGACTGTTGGTTGTCGTTTTGTCCACAAAATGTTACCGAATGGACAGTGACCGCCATGTTTTTTGGTGGCACGCACCGGGGCATTGTACGTCATCGCAAACATCTCTTAAATGTTTTTTGTTTTTGTTGTTCCACGGTGTTCGTGAGTGTGTTTGGGTGGGTGGATGGGCGTTGTGGGGGCTCTCTTTTTGGGACACCCCACCGATCGACTATTGTCCAGGTGGCGCTGTCGGCGCCCGTGGCCGGCCGCGCCACCCGCGCCGCTGCGCCCTCTGGCGGGGGCCGGCGTCGTCGCCTAGCACTTCTTGACGCAAGTGCACTTGCGTATGACCTCGACGTCCTTGAGGTAGCTGGTGCCATCGTTGCAGATGAGACGCACCTTGCGCTTCTTGGTCTTACGCGGCTGACAGCAGTTGCTGCCGCAGCCGCCCACGCAGTTGGCCTTCTTGATCTTTTTGCGAGACCGGCAGCCGTTCTCCTCGAAGTAGTCGCGCCACTGCTGCTTTTGACAGGTGGGGGCTGTAGGCGGGAGGAGGCGATAAGAGTGAAAAACAAGACAGTTGTAATGTAGCAGAACAAATCGATCGATTATAAATATAAATTACGAATATACAGGCGAGCACCTTAGTACTGATGCAATTTTTAGGACAATTGTACTGTCCTAAAATAAGTATACTTGCCTTGGTCGCAAAATGGTCCGCCCCAGCCCAGCCGACACTGGCACTCGTAGTGGCTGCCCTCGGCCGCCACGCACTTGCCCTTCTTGCACATGTGATTCAGACACGGGTCGATGGTCACCGCGTCGTAGTTGGGACATCCGGGTGTCACCTTGTGCGGTTTCAGGGCGGTCACGAAGTCGAACAACCGGTGATTGATGTACAGCTCTTTCATGCAACCTGGAAATAAGCAATGCCATATAAATGTACAGCAAAACTATTTGTAAGGATCGTTTATTTTCATTTGCAGTCGTGTGTCGGACATCTGATTTAGTTATAAAATAAAAACTGACCGCTAAAACTGGTGGTGTTCCACACGTGCCACAGCTTGGTCACCGTGTTGCCCACGTCAGGTGGCAGGCCACCGACGAAGAGCGGAGACTTGAGCTCCAGGTACTCCTTATCGCCTTCGTTGACGATGCTGCGCGACACGCCCCCGTCCACCCGCATGGTGAAGTTCTTCTTGTGGGCCAGAAGCTCCACCGTGTGGAAGTTACCGTCGGCCACCTGCTCGAAACTGAACATGGTGGAGACGGGATAGTTGCCCACGTCGTAGCTGACCCGCACCCGCCCGTTGTACAGCTCAACGCTGACGTGCTGGTTCTGACCGTTGTAGAGAAGCACGCCATTGGGCTGGGCCGTGGCGAAGGTGAGGGTGACGTTGGCCTGCGGCACGGTGACCAGCGCGTCCAGCTCCACGTAGGCGCCCGGATCGCGGAAGCTGAAGCTGGTCAGGTACTCGCAGCGCTTGCCCGAGAAGCCCGGCGCGCAACGGCACACGTAGTCGGACGAGCCGGACGGCTGGAAGCAGACACCGTTGCGACAGTCGTGTTCCTGGCACGGACTAGTCTGCGCGTACAGCATTTGCACGGTGGGCATGATCTCGCAGAACATGCCGCTGTAGTCCTCGGGGCACTGACACCTAGATGAGAAAATCGCACGCACGGAGAGTCAATTGATTTGCGATTTTAGGTCCAAGATCTGGTTTCAGCGAATACATCAAAGTACTCACGTATATTGGTTGATGCCGTCCACGCATGTTCCCCCATGTTGGCACATGTGTTCCTTGCAGTCGTCTACGTTGATGCTACAGTTCTGACCCTGATATCCTTCAGGACAATTGCAGCTGAAAGAGGAACAATCAATATATATTCACGTGTATCCAAAATGTCCTCCAAATCCAATCAATCAGACCCTCACTATTTACTCGATCTACAGAGCTTAGCTATGATTGAGACGACCGACCTGTAATGTGAGAAGTGATCCACACAGGGCGCTCCATTTTTGCATGGGTTGAATTCTTTAGAACAGAAATTAATTTTTTTCTCACAGTAGTAACCTAGAAAGTGCAAGAAAAGAGTAAAATTTATATCTTTTTAAAACGAAGATTTAAAAGAGGAAATGTCATAAATGGTAAGTAGAAACAATGCTCACAAATTTTGACAATTCAATCTAGGAGTCAATCTATCAATCAATTCACGAATTAACGAATTCACGGCTCAGCTAAAATTGATTCGCGATAACTTATTATTAATTTTAAAAAATTAAGTTAATCTGAAGGATTTATCTAAATGATAAAATTACAAAATATATTTCGCTGTATTTTTTCTTGGATTTGTGTGCGACAAATCATTCTGCCCCATCACATTAGGATAAAGTAGTTAGCTTCACCGCAGTACTCCGAGGTTCGATGTGATTGCTTTCTACAGGGGGCAGCATAAACGCGAAAGGACTCTTATGTTTTCTTAATGTTGTGATCGATGCCCCATTTGAAAGACCTTGAAAATCCTTTTAAAAAAATCTAAACGATTTAACGCCAGAGTGTACTTAAAATTAATTAAGTCCCATATAATTTACCCATGTATCCGGCTGGACAGTGACAATCGTATCCTTCAATTAGATCGCGACACGTTCCGTTGTTCTTGCATTTGTGTCCAATGCAGTCGTCAATGTTGGTCTCGCAACGATCGCCCTCGAAACCATTGGGACAGTGACAGCTAAATATAAAAAAGATAACAAAAATATAATAACTAGCTTAAGGCAACTAAAAATATAAACAACAGAAGTACAGACCACCACACAGTACCAACCTGAATCGTCCCTCCTCCAGCACCTTGCAAGTGCCGCCGTTCTCGCACGGATTTCCGAAGCAGGCGTCGATGATGTACTCGCAGTTGACTCCGTGGTAGCCGGGCGTACACATGCACTCGTACTTGCGATCCGGTTGCGACCGACAGGTGGCGCCGTTGCGGCACGGGTAGTTGTAGCACGCGTCGCACTTGGCCAGAACGTCGGACGAGATTTTGCCTAAGAAACAAAAAAATAAATTTACGAAGATTTATTATTATTACAAGAAGGGTGCCAGCTTTGCCTGGGTTTACAATAACCACCAGTGAAATAAAAAATTAATTGCTTAAATTTACCGGCTATTTTACGTTTGAACGACGACACGCGATAAACGCAAACGTTAAATGTGAAGTAACTAATTTTTCACGTGCTATACTCTGTAATGACGTCACCAGG
>JAQGBY010005289.1:0-14922 GCA_034698785.1 Mycogona germanica | reverse complement strand
GCCCTGTGATTGGCTGATTTGGTGACGTTTCTCTTTCGAAGTTGCGAAACGTCACCAAATCAGCCAATCACAGGGCGCCGAAGATTTTTTTCGCGCCGAAGATTCGTCAATATTCCAATCGTCATTCGTAACTTCATTGCAAGCGTCCGAGATCTGGATGTCCTCAACTCACCGAACTTACATCTGACATTCCATTAATTCTTCTGGATGAAAAGGGTTTGGTGGGAAAATGGGTGAATAGTTAATTGTTTGTAATTAGGTGCAATTACAGAGAGCGTGAAAATTTAAACCAGCTTGACAACCAGCACAACTGAAAGATCAAATATAAAAAATAACACAACCTGTTACGAAAATAGTTAATCCTGTAGGACGAATGATAGGTATAGGGTATACCTATACGGTTTAGGTATACCTGAAAACGCGCATGCATTCCAATTTAATTACTGAAGATGTACAGAATTGTATTAAGAAATGAAATTGTAGATTGCCTCACGTCACATATTATTTTTGGTCTTAGGTTGACAGACTGTGGTCTTCGGAGGTTTCGGATGACTTTGTCGATTGAAAAGCCCCTCCAATAAACGACCACCAAGATGGCGTCACATATTATTTTTGGCGACGTCAGTTTATAAAAAAAAAATATCTCTCTCGCCTGGAGCTATTGGAACGACGACAGTTGGCGCGAGCAGCAGCCGCCAGAAGAGAGTTTGGCCGCCGGCTAGAAGAGCGGCCAATAAAGTTTTCGTCACGGCGAGAGGCGAGACGCGTCGCCATAGAACGTGTCCCGTTCGATTTTTAATTCCGGCTCATTGAAATTTTATCGAGTCTTCGGAATGGCTTCGGCTCAGCCCCACCACTACCGTGTCGCGGACGAGCGTGATCGTGTCAATCCTCATGAGATCCATCCTCTTTTCCACAACACTTCCAAAGAGGTGACCACTTCTTCAACTCTTCCACATTCACTCTTCACTCTTAGCAACAATAGTCGCTTTGAAATTTATGTTCAGCACTCCCAAAATAGTCGCCATTTATTTTAAATCATCCATAATGAAATCCTAAAAGTTTGCCCTCTTTTTCCATTTTTTTTAAACTGACCGTCTCAGCGTTTACTTAGGAACAGTTTCACGAAATTGAATAAAATTCGAGCTGTAGATATAGATCCGCTTATTTGTAGTCGAGCGCAATTTATTTCAGATCTCGATGTTGCGTATTTCTCGAGATATCGGTCGTTGAAGTTTTAAGCATTGTCATTAAAATGAAAATTTCATTATGGTGTCTCCACTTGACCAAAATGGCGCTGTTGTCGCTCTCACGTGCGCCAATCACGTGATACCAGTGATGCCAGCGCACTGATCAATCATTTTGATCATTTAAATTGGGCATTCAATGTCTGCTGATGCACGTCAAGTCAAAGTATTTTCGTTAGTCAGCCTAACTGATGCTAAATTGGATAGCGCCGGTGCCTTACACAAAGCCACAACGGGGGGAGCCTTTCATAGCGACTGTTATAAGCGCATACAGGGCGGCACAAAAGTACTCGATCACGAATTGTTTATTATTCATCGGATACTTCAGAGTACTATTTCTTAAAACAGGAAGAAAATACATTTCCGTTATGGAGAGATTAGATATTTAAATAATCAAGAGTTCGGGAATCCTAATATATTTTTTTTAAGAATCACGTTTTGTGGCGTCATTGCCATGACGTTATAACACGTGACGAATGTACAACTAGTGTTATAACGTATCATGATTCTCGCATAAAACAGTCTTGTGTAAGAAGGAGTGTTTCAATTCTGTATCGTTTCCCTGCTACAACCCCATTTAGTGCTGCCCCGTACTAAGGCAAACACACATTGCATGTATTGCGTGTTTGCTTCATTACGAGGGTTGGAATAAGCGGGTGTTTCGTCAGCGCAAATGTTGGTGCCATATTGTCGCTGCATAACAGGGAAAAAGCAGTGGTTCTACCGACGTTATTCAGAGTTGGACGACATGGTCTGAGGTGGATAAACGATAGCGATACGCCGGACCGAAAATTGGTAAAACGCGTAGTCGGGGGCTAACGGCGGGGTTCGAGAAGCGAGCGTGATCTCGACTCGTGACTCAATGTCTCCCCCGCCCACGACCCAGAGAACTGGGAGTTTCGGGACACGGGGTGGGTATTGTCGACTCCAATCGAGACGCGATTCTCTTCCAATATTTCGTTATCGGAGTAACGCGATCTTTCGGACGATTAAACGTGGGCTCGATTATCGTTCGACGCGAACGTTGTTATCGGTACTACTAGTTGCAATGTCAAATCCGTTGTTTTCTGGTGCGGACAACCCTGAAATTGGTAGAGATGAGTTTCACGAGTTTTGTCTATAAAAACAATAAATTTGCGATAAGGTTCATCGATAAAAGTTGAGTTTCTTCACTAAACTTTCAAGGAAGTTTCGCTGAACTAATCGATAGATATTACATCAGCAAGAGGTTGGACAACTACTTTTATTTCTCAGTTTCAAATATTTTTGCTGAAGTAAAAGGACTCTTAGAGGTTTGGATCATTACGATCCGAGAATTCGTGTCATTCCAAATGGTATTTCACAATTTTAAAAAAACATTTGGTCAAACTAACAGTGAGCTCAATAACAGGACAACGAAGAATTGGATATATCGGGCAAAATAATTGTTTGTTGAATATATATTTTTAATTCCCAATACGTTATTGTTTAAAAATATCACTTGCCCAATAAAAGTGTCCAGTTGTGTATGAAGATTCTTATCGTTCATTATACTTACGTATTCTATGTTCTAGAATTATCATTTTTATGATTCCGGTTTCTTAAGCGAGTCAAGATTCAACGTCGCTCTTCGTTTTATTGGCTGAGAGCGGGTCTCTCTATTTAAGTGGGGGCTAGGCTGCAGCAGCTCCACCCCAGTTCTGGTGCGTCAGACATTTGATTCGACTATTAACAGCCGTCCAACATTTTATTTGCCAGCTTTCACTCAATTTTTATTTTATTTTTTTCTCTCTCTCGGTATTGATAAGACGTCCGTATAGGCCTACAGAGAGCAGCGACCAGTGAAAGTCGCAATAAAATAGTAAAAAGAAGAGAGCGGCAGAAATAGCAGGGTGCCTTTTTTAAATCATAACCCTGGTGACGTTTCGGTTTGTCCGTGATCATCGATTCGTAACTTGACTTCTTTTGGCGTTGCCTTTGTATTGAGATCTCAAATGCGTCTTCATGGTTGTTTTTCATTGTATTAAATGATAGACTGCGAATTTTTGCCATTCTTATCGGCGCAAATCCAGATGGTCGCCATACGCGGCATTGAACATGAGTAACCGTAGCTACAGATTTTAATATCACTCACAAAATGATCGATGAGAAATGGATAACTGCACCGAGTTAGATAATCAAAAATTTGATTTAAAAGTGATTTAAAGCCATTTTCGCACGCCATGTGTTGCAAACATTATTAACCAATAACTAGAGAATCAGCCAGCTAAACTCGGTTGTCCCCGCCTTGAAAAAGAAAGTATTTTCTAATATCTTTTAAAACTTAGTTTTGCGTATGAATCATAATATAAATTAGAACACTTTAATTGTAGTTTCGTCACGCGCATGTTTTCATATTTTTTATATTCACTGTATTATAATATCGCTACAGGAGTATTAATTATATTAGAAATTTAGAATCTATTATAGCAAATATCGCTGATCACGTGATTGGCGCATGTGAGAGCGACGACAGCGCCATTTAGGTCAAGTGGAGACACCATCTTGGAATCTTCCGTTTAATGGCAATGCCTTCAACGACTGATATCTCAAGAAATACGCAAAATCGAGATCTTAAATAACTTGCACTCGACTCCAAATTTTCGGGACTATCTACAGCTCAAATTTTATTCAATTTCGTTAAGCCAGAACAGATAGATTAAAAGGAAAAAATTAAACAAGTAAGGACAAACTTTCAGGATTATACTATAGATGAAGGGTAATTTCAAAGACAGACTGCGCTGCTAAGCGCATATTTAATATTCCGAAGCCATGAAGTCAATGAAAGATTAGTAAAATAATCTGTCAAAGGTATGTTACCTAAAGCCGAACATTCGTATTATGACTGTTTCAAAAGACAATCTGGGCTTTCATTAAATGCAACGAGTTTTAAGTTAATTTAAATGGTTCCTGATCCGCTAAAAATACAAAGATGTGCTGTGGTCATGTCTCATGGCAAATTTTTCAAGGCTGAAAATAAGGCAACCGGCCTTAGGACATTTTCAAACCAACTTGGAGAAAACGTTCGGTGAGTGCCCACACACCACACCCTGTACACAAAAGTGTGAGCATATCAAAAGTTATGACGATGCATTTCTCCGTGTTGCGTTTATGTCTTTCAGATACAGAGCTTACGGCAGTTTATATTTTGTGATCACCAAAATATCCTTGCGTCGGCAAATAATGCTTTATTTACGTTCGTCGCAGGACCCCGCTCACTCTCAACCACCAGCCTTCGAAATATATGGATGGGAACGAAAACTCAGTACTCGAACCGCCATCCGCCCATACTCAGCTAATACCGGCATTTTTATTTGCACGCAAATTGATTCGCGTTCGAAACGAGTTTATATATTCAACGTCCTCGATATGGCCGCGAGTTCCAGTTATCGTCACAATCATCATTAAATGCATCGAGTTTTATGACCAGACCTAGACTTGGGGGAAATTTAGCAAACCGCTCGTTCATGTTTCTAAAAATGTACTTGCATCGGTAATCCATTGGTCGTGTGTAGCTTTTTAACGAAACGTTCGAGAATATTTGCGAAATGGATAAAATATTTATGGAATGAATCGAATACGATTTACGATCTGACACGGAGTACTTATGTTCTAAATATAGCTAAAGATGTTTTAAGAATTGCATAACTGTGACGTGTGAATATGGTTTTATTGTGCGTCTAAGGTATTAAAGTTTGATAATTGTGAAGAATGTATTGTGGAGTCGTTCTAGTTTGTTGGTTGGAGTACTGGCAGCGTCAAGCGTGGTTTACACAAGACCGGCTCCTGAAGAGCCGATCTTCTCCGGTCGGGTGAACTACGTGAATTTTTATTTCGTGTGGTTAACGCGACCGCTGGAAAAATTTAAATCCCCTTAGTTCACGCGATCAGATCATAGGGGCGAATAAACCGCAGCATAATGTTTTAGGTGTAAACCGAAATATCACGGTTTTGACGATCGGCTCCTAGGAGCGATTATTTTTGTGCTCCCATCACGAATAGAAATGTTCCTATTGTGAAGGGAGCAATGCGATCCGCTTACTGAGCGCTTCCTGTGCGCTTACTCACGGCTACGCTACGCTAGGAGCGATTATTTTGTTGCTCCCATTACGAATAGAAATGTTTCTATTGTGAAGGGAGCCTCGCATGGGATCCGCTTACTGAGCGCTTCCTGTGCGCTCACTCACGGCTCCGCTCCGCTCTCAAAATTGTAAGAGCGGCAATGGCACAACAAGAAAAGCGCTCAGTTTTCATGCATCAGCGCCTCTACATTTCATTAAACATTTTCATTAAACGTAACTTAGGAGCCGATCTTCTCCAGTGTAAACCTAGATTTTATAGGAGCTGTTCAGACTTTTGAGCATTCCTCGATGGAACGGCCATTTTGCTTAATCCTGAAGATAAATTTCTGCACATTTTGGTTCAAAGGTCAATTCCATGAGCGCACCATTGTCTGAAACTAGTAAAAATCAAAACCTGATGACATCATTTAACTAAAAATTGTCCTCCTTCGTGTCAACTTGCTGATTTCTCATCCCACATTCCTGGTTCGATGGAGCCCAGCGTGAAAATCAAACTGCGTAAACCGCATGAAAACTGTACGAGCCTATACCCCCGAACTTTATTATATTTTTCGAAGTCGTGACACTGTTCTACCAACATTTTCACCATACCTTTCCAGCAATGCTCCAACCGTCCTACGAAAATAAATTTGTTTTCTGCTTTTGTCTGGTTGCTGCTGAGCCCGTGGTTATTTTCTCTTATGACGCGCGCGCGAACCCCGCTTTTGACTAAAATCGATATATAACGCGGTTGGCTTTTATTGTCTTTATTTTACACCTGCATTCCACAGTGCCCGAGGTAACATAAACAAACATGATTTCGTATCGGGGACCGGTGGTGTTCTCAATTTACGGGAGACTATTCTCGTTCCATGTTTATGACCTCTCGGTTATGATCGGAGGGTGGTCCGGGGCGGGGGCGGGGTAGGAACTAGGCCACCAGAAACCGAGAGAATCGTACATGTCACTTCCTGTACACACTCCAACCCCTCTCTCTCTCTCTCTCATTCCATCCTTCCTCCCCTGAGCATTATCATTGCAAATCGAAACTCAGGCGTGACCCAGATCGTTCTATCGGAGACGTTCGACAGTGGTCCGATGCGAAAATGAATGAAATCCGCGGGTTTTGCAAGCCTCGGACAGATCAATACTCAGGGGCAGGTATCAGATTTCAATTTTCACCTTACTGGACCGGGAGAGGTAGGTATTCGTGTGATTATCAGACGGATTCGTCAAACAAGTTGATCTTAAAAAATATAAATATGGATACATCTGTGTATTTCGCTCCACATATGAGCTCATACATTGTTTGGCGATGATGTCAAACAAACTAACAAAAGTTTCATGAAAATCGCTGAGGAATATCAGAAATCTTACCGCATATTACCAATAATATCGATGGTTTTAAAAAGTCGTAGTTATTGGTATTTTATTTTTTGGTCGACAAATTTTGAATTACTGACCATTTCTTATCGTTAAATCCAACGTCTTAGATGTTTGCCAACGGCGTAATGAAATTTTCTCTGGATGTTGTGCTGCGAATTTTATGGTCAAGGGAACATTTTAAAGGATTTTATATTGTTGCGTTCATGATATATGAATTTAATAATTAGAAATTTCAGCTTCTAAGGAACCGAAGTGCTCTGCTCCCATGAGCACAATGTTTTTTTCAGTTTTTTTTTTCATTTATAAATGCATGAAGTGATGCAGTGCTCCATTCACACGCCGTAATAATATTTGCTCAATAGATGGCGCGGTTTCACTTAAATGTAATGAAAATATTTCTCAATGGAGGCGGTAATGTAGTCTCAAAATTCGCATCAACAATGAGCGCTATTCTTTCTGTGCCATTCCCGCTCATGCTATTTATTTCAAGAGCGGAACGGAGCCCTCAGTGAGCGCACTGAAGACACCGATAGTTTAAGACTCAAAATCGTGCATCATAATTTACATGTTTTTATGATCCCGAGGTGATTCCGGTTCCATTGACCAGTCCGAACATAAAGAATTTTTATTTTGTAACTTAAAACATTACCAACGAAACTTTTGTATCATCAAAGGTCGTCAAAGAGATATTTCAAATAGATTTATAAAACAATCTGTGCACCTAATCGAGATTGGGCTCATCCTTCGACTCAACAATAACTTAAAACATTACCAACAAAACTTTTGGCATCAAAGGTCGTCAAAGAGATATTTACTTGTACACTTCAAATGGATTTATTAAAATAATCTGTGCACCACCTAATCGAGATTGGGCTCATCCTTCGACTCCAATACCGTCGCTGAAGAAAGACACGTCCACGCTTCGAGGGCTGCATCTTGGTTATTCAGAGCGTACAAAGACAGGGACACCATTAATGAAACACAAACACATTCACCCGGTATCAACGTCTCGGCTAAAGAGAGAGAGATAGCGAGTCTGTCTGCCACTTTTGATGCTTTTGTCCCACCTCGCACCATTAGCATATGCACCTGCCCCCAATTCGGATGAGACGCACACGGGCGCGTTATACGAAAATGCCACGTCACTCGGGAGCATTATTGTGAAACGTGCCGGTATCCCCATAAAAACGAATGGTCCAGAAAGCCATGAATTTTTTAATTGTTTACAAAAACCGCTCTCCAGTCTAAACGAAACGCCGCCGCCATTAGACGGCGGCTTTTAGATTCCCACGACTCTCGTAAGTGGCGCCTGAGGTTATAATTGGTCGGCGAAGTGACTACGCGCCACATCCGCTAATATTTGTTCGTCTCTGACGCGTCTAACCATCGACGAGCTCAGACAGCTCGTGGGCGTGGACAAAGATGGGTAGCGATAGGATTCGATGTCACGATTAATCGATTGGTCTTAAAAACTCTTATCTCGATCTCGTCTCTAGAACTATAGACGATCTTGAAACCGTGAATTGATACTGGCGTTGACGTCGTACATCTTTAAGGTGGTAATTCTTGGTGTTTCTCTTCTCAATCGGACTATGCGTGTCTATGATGATCTCCTGCCACCTGCATTTGGTGTGACTCGTCTCACATATTCGATCTATGGAGTCCTATGTTCGAGTCTATCGCTATTGATTTCTGTTGCTAATGTTTTTGGACCTAGGTTATATGGATTTAAATTGTGGGAGTGACAACTCGAATTGACGCTGTCGATGTTAACTGTCAAATTTCGATTAAAGTCTACGATTTTTTTAGGGGCGTCTTTGATAGATTTCTACTCCGGATAAATGGAGCCTATTAAAGATGATAGGATTCGACAACTTCGAGCATCTTTATTGCAAATTACTTATTTCTCCAAATGCTTAAAACTGCTTAACTGAACAGAACAGCAGAATTTAAGTTATGTGAGGATCGATGTTAACGATTGCTGTGTGTTGCAGTGGTTGCGCATTTGTTATTTCTGTTAGAGGATATGGATGGTGGTTGTTTGCTCAAATCTTAAAGTTTCTGTGATTAACGTACGCTTTGGATGCTGTGACAAATGACTGAAACTTTGGAAATAAATAAATAATATGTGATAGCTAAACAGTACAGATGTACTATATGTTTAATCTTGAAAGTCGGTAATCTTTTTACAATTATATTTTTTAAATTGTCCTTCTCGGCGTTTACTTATTAACGGCTTAACTAATTTGAATAAAATTTGAGCTGTAGATAGTTACTTAAATTTGTAGTGGAGCCCAACTTATTTCAGATCTTGATGTTGCGTATTTCTCGAGATATGAGCCGTTGAAGTTTTAAGTTTAAAGGAAAATTCCAATATGGCGTCTCTACTTGACCAAAATGGCGCTGTGGTCGCTCTCACGTGCGCCAATCACGTGCTACCAGTGATGCCAGCGACATTTGCCACACTAGATTCCGAATTGCTAATTATTATTCAATTAATTCCAAAGAGTAATATTTCACAAAATAGGAAGAAAATACATTTTCATTAAGAAGAGATTAAATATTTAAATTGTCAAGTTGTTTTCTCTGCCATGGGGGCGGGGACAGCCGAGCGAAAGGGGTTATTCCTCTAATATTTTATAGACTATATCTCTATTACTCAAATTCTAAAGATATCATCGCCACTAACCGATACAAGTTAGAGCTAAAATTTGCGGTAAATAAAAAAATTATACACTTTTTTCAGAAATAAAAGAAAACTAAATCGAAATTTTATATCCAAGCGAAGTCGAAAGCGTTATTCGCTAATTAAAATTAACCAGAATCAACGAATCGGTTATATCACGAAATTGAGTAGTTCATACTTCTTATTTTTAGTCATAAGCCAGTAAAACATTGTTAATCGATTCAGCTCCCAATTAATATACTCGATATCCAGTAGAAAAGTTTAGTAATTTTTAACCGTCAGTTTCTGTTTCCTGTGTATACGTTATTTCTCCAGTTTTGCAGATTCCTGCGGACCACAACACAATAAGATGGCTCAGTAAACTATCTTCCCTTTTTTCCTTTTTTCCCGCCCGCCCCCCGGTGTCCCAGGAGTCCAATACTGAGTTTACATTGCTGCAAACGCATTGTCTTGAAGGGCCCTCAGGCGTATTGTAAACCCGGAATGAGGAATTGTACCCTTTAACCGAACCGTGCTTTTGCCGCGTCGAGCGTTTCGCAGTGCCGTTGTTGCCCAAGATGAAAACAGAGTTATTGTCTGGCCCTGAATATTCTACACTGCATAGACGAGTGTATATATACATGTACATGCACATGTACATGTACACATTCAGTTTATGCGCTCGGTTTCCGTGCATTTTTATTGCAAAAGTGTGTGCGTTCGTGCGACAGCGAAACAGTAAAAATTGCGAACGCGACATTTGCATCATAAAATTGAATCATATTGCGTATTAGTGCTTTATATGGTAATTAAAAAACTATGTATACTTGCCTCCAAAATGTGTTTGTTGTTTTTCCAATTTTGCTCAGAAAGATTTTTTTTGCATTTGCAATACGATTTTATGGTTGAGAAAATAATTTCTGAATTTGTTTACAGACTTTCTAAATTTTGAAGAACCCACAGCTTGCATACAGTGTCTAGTTTTTAAACCCACTTTTGTAAAACTTTGAACAATTGGGATTTAGAAGATATTTTTATTTTGCTTTCAACAGTAATTCGTTTACAAACGACCTTTTGTTAGAAGCATTTAAGTTATTTGTTATTTTGAATTGGTAAAATAAATTTATTGGAACAAAAGTGGAAATTCTTTCGAAAAAAATGTATTTTTATGTACTTTTCATAAATTACACAACTAATTTTTGTTACACAAACATTTTTAAGTATCATTTTTCGTTCCTTCCTTGAACCTTCTGTCTGTTCCTTCCTCTTAACTCTTTGTTCCTTCATCGATCTTTTTGTTCGTTCTTTCCTTAAACTTTTTGTTTGTTCCTTAACATCTCAGAATTCATAATAAATGTCGTTTGGTCTTGAAACCTTTGTTGGAGTTTTATGATTAGAATTTTTGCCTTTTATTGCTCGTACACTTACATCATTTCTTACAAGAATGCTACCCGGCTTTACCTGGGTTGACAATTGTTATGTTAAATTGAAAAAGAATAATTTTAAAAATATATATTAGATTATTTTATGGTTTTTGATATTGTTATTTAATTTTATTGTTATATTGAAAATATTATTCCGGTAATAGTATGTGGTATAGTGTGCTTGTTTGGAATTGGTATCTGGTTTACTTGGTTGGAACTGTTATCTGGTTGTCTCGTGAAATCGACGACGTCATGCTTTTGATGTTGAGACGCCATTTTTGAAGTTTGAAGCGAAAGGGAGATTATCCAGAATTTGATAAGGGTTATTTTAATATTAAATATTGAAAATCGAGATCTGATATTCCGTCGCTAGCGAATTAGGATGGTTTACTAACTTTATGTTAATTTTTATACAATTTCATTGAGTCGTTCGTCAGTTAGTCTCCGGACATGAAAATCAAAATCTCTGTTTTAAAATGTAGGATTATTTTTTTTTTCATTTAAAAATTAAATTTTTGTATTATCATATACAGAGTTTTTTTTTGTTTGTTTTAATTTTTACATCTCCATGCCAGACTCTGTCGAGGCAGCGTTTGCTTATTTTAGATTTCCACAAATACAGTCAACAAATGCACTCGCTCGGAGGCACCGATTTCTGCTCGTGTTGTGCGCGAAATTTATGGGTAACATGCGTACACAAATGGCAATTTTTGTTTCCCCGACACATGTTTCATTTTGTGTGTTTCGGATGATGAATTGTGTTCAACTTTGTACCGTACAAATGGAGAAAAGGAAAATATTTCACGACTCTTTTAATATAAAACGCTGGTAAGAGAGAGAAAGACAGGAAAAGACCTGCACCGCTGTTTTCGTATTTTTTGGAATCTTCTACCGGTTGTCCACAGCCATCTCAAACCGAGTTATAAATAAAGCATGTTCGAAATATTTGTCATTTCTATACAGTCCGCAGTTAGACGCTGGAAAAACTGCGCATTTCTCCATGGCCATAGGGCTAATCCAAGGAATTAAAAATGCAGTAAAATGCAGATCGTACATCAATAAGTAAGACGTTCATTGGCCATCTTCCAAAAAATCTTCCGGTTAGTGTTTGACTTGATGATGAGGTGACTGGTTCCGAAGTTCCGAATGACTGTTCCGAAGTTTGTCCTCGGAATGCGCAGCTCTTCTGGAATTCGGTCAAACATTTAGTGTCACTACTAAAGAGGGAGTTGATTCATATTTACAATTAAAAATATGAAAACGTTCATCAAATGTAATGAAATTTTGTACATATGTTGATAATAGCTTTCTCTTTTAACTGCCTTCGTGCACGTGCATGTCGTCATCATTCGAATTTATGAGGTTCAAAATGGCGCTCACTTATACAAAAGCGAAATATCTTGTGAACGCCATTTTGGATCTGAAGAATTCGAATGACTACGTCACGGAGTTGCACGTTCTCGAGGGAAATTTAAAAATATATAAGGTCTTGTCAACGTGGAGGCTAAATTTTATTCAATTTCACGAACGTTGTCATATTTTAATTTTTAATTTGAATCAACTGACATTTTTAGTACTAACACTGTAGTCATTCATTTTTCAAGAATGGATACAATCTTGTATTTAATGACATTTGAACACTGTAAAGTAATTCAGGACAAAAAAGCAGATTTGTTATTTCTCTTAGGCTTATGACTCAACGATCGGATATGGCTCTGTTCGTCCTCTAGTCTATGCCTCGATCTCTTTGGTCCAGCTTCGCATCGGAGCGAGACTGGACATTTCGAAACTGTCGAGCTAAAAGCAACACTGCCATTTATCATTGACCACATTTAGTTTCCAAGCTTTCAGTCGACCTTCGTCCACTCACCTCCACTTAGTGCACTTTTGTTCCGTGAACAACATTTTTTCACATTAAAACACCAGATGTCGCCGCATACCGGGAATCACACTTATTTTTTTCCTGGCGAAAGTGAAAAATCACATTAAGTTTGAACTCCACCAGCAATAACGAAAATTGAATTCGGTTAAAATTATAGTATCTTATTAAGTGTTTGCAGATAGTGTGTCATTATATTAAAATGTTGACTAGAAACTTGTGCGGAAATTGAAAAAGTTTTAATAGATTGTAGATATTTATTCGTTTTTATAATTTTTTCAATTTCCGGTAGTGAATGGCGCGCAACAATTATTTTTATTCGAAATTTTTAATGGGTGTTTTTTGTTTTTTATTCGAGGTAATCAAGATTTCTTGTTGTCTATATTTCGAACTGCGTGCGCTTTTGTTTCCAAATTGATTGGGCCAGTTAAACTCCCAACGGGGGATCGAGGACCGAAGCGCTGTTTAAAATTCTCGCGTGGTGTTGCAACTCCCGTGAAACTCATTTATATCAAATGAGTTGTCTGTGAGCAAACTACACAACCGAGTCCATCGGGAATTTGCTAACGGCTATATGTGGCCGACTTCTTTAAAATTGGCACTACTGACTGCTGCTGCTACTACTACTACTGTATATATATATACACCGCGCCCAACAGTTCATCCGTCGAGACTGTTTGAGAGCTTTCCCGCAATGCCCTGCTGCAAACATTGATTGCTAAAGTTCCTTGATGGGAACCAACTTCCGGTGATCCGTAGCTGCATTGCACCTTGTAGTTGTCAGTCGGACAAATATCAATTCGTCGGTCGGACCGCTAGGGGCGCTTAATGTACGGAAGGCCAAAAATAACATCGAGCCTACGTCATCAGACTATATATTTTTATATTTTAATGGAACGGATGCCCAGTATTTTGTTCTCTGTAATAATCACTTAATTATGTTTTTGAAAAAAAAGGGTAGGCGATGTTTTCGACGCGGACGCAAGTTTTAGACGTGATTTGCGACGAGTTAAAGCGACTGCTCGGCAGATGGCGTTGGTGATGGATTAGATGTTCGCATATGGGCGTAGATCACGATTGGCATTGTATCTCCTCAACTCGCTGCTTTAGCGCTGGAGAACGCGACGAGTTTAAACATGCAGGAGAGCGCTAAAACGAGTTGGTTAAACGTCGGTAAGTGACGTCGGTTTCCGCTGCGCTGCATTTCCGCTGCTAATGTTTTGGAATATAGATTGCTAACTTCGAGAAAGACGCTGCCACGTCAAAAATCGTCGTTGACTTCATCTAAATATTTACTAGACCTGCAACAAACCAACAGATTCTTTTAAAACGCCACCAGGCAGCACAGAGACCACAGATGATTTTTATAAGTTTTATCATTAATTTGGGACTACAAAATGACATTGAATGTGCTTCGTATTTTGTTTTTTCATTCGTTTGCGTAGGTTTGAAATTGGAATATACTCGTAATTATAAATAAGTACAAATACAACTTTTGTTGTTACGTCGATTCTGAAAGTGTCTGTCTTATCATATACATGTATGTGCATTCGTATCTCACTGTATATGCTTAAAACTAAATTAAGAATTGTTATCAATTTATTTTGCTAGCAATCCGCCCAGCAATAAATGCAAATCGTTCGATGCAACAATCTTAGCCATTAATCGAATATTGGACTCTGGTACGGTTCGACGTTGGAAACGCAATAATTTTAGCATAAAGATATGAAATGGAAACGAATCACTGGATTTGCATACGCAGAACTGCCGTTTTATCTGCAATCAATTACAAAGAGGATCTGGTGGTTGAGCGGGGCCTTTCAGGATTTAGTGGGCTGTCAGTAGGCCTATACACAACTGAAAATCTCGATTTTTTTTTTTTGGAGGGTTGCTTTCAAATAAAGATAATTTCTGCTCAAACTCAATGATTTTTATGGACATATTTATTATCCCCCACAATTTATATACTTCAGATTGAGGCCCTGCATTGCGACGTGACGCACTGGCACTCGTATACTGGCGTCGGCGCCATATAGATAATGTATTCAATGTTGCGTGGACGCATGGATCCTCCTAAAACCCGGACATCCAGACGAACAAACTGATTTGAAACAGTCTTGTGAAGTTGCAAAATTAATTACGATTAGGTGCCTTCTTTATCTCATGAATGTTACCCGGCTTTGCCTGGGTTTACAGTAACCACCAATTAAAATTAATTGTTTTATGGTTTTTAATATTGTTA
>JAQGBY010005288.1:0-14928 GCA_034698785.1 Mycogona germanica | reverse complement strand
AACTGGTCGTTCGACCCCCGCCATAGGCCCCTCTATTGGGGGCTGCTTGTGGGTACATATTGTAATATTGTAATTGTAAAAAATGATTATCGTTCAATATTTGCGTCATGCAAAGCCTCCGGCTTCGTGGGTTGCAAAATCACCTGCTACGAAAATATTCAACGTTCAATATTTGCGCCATGCAAATCTCCCGGCTACGTGGGTCGCTAAATCACCTGCTGTTATCCAACCAAGCTTCTATCTAATCAGAGAAAGGTCATTCTCTTTACTTCAAGAAAAGCCATTCTCTTTACTTTCTGATAGAAGTGCGTTCATTGTTGGTGGACGAGCAGGTCAGGTCACAGTCACCAGTTCCAACCATCACAACGACCTGGTTGCCGGATTGTGGACCCTGTTGCGGGAGAAACGAGGTGTTGCGTGGAGGTGGGCTGGAGCGGACGATACGTTGGGCGTGTTCCAGCTGTTCGCCGCTCAGCGCCAGTTAAGAGCGGGCAACTGCAGGACGCTGAAGGCGCTGCTCGAGTTCGCCTGCAGTCCAACAGCTGGACAGTCTTCTGGCTGTGGCCAGGGAGGCGAATTTCCAGGTGTTGTTGAACGCTCTGTAGAATCTCTTCCAGAGGGGTGACGAAACTGGAATTGCGGTCATGATTAGCACAAACGACTAAGATATAGGGCAGCGAGCTCTCGATTCAGCAAGCAGATGACGCAGCGCTGTTAGACAGCAACCATTCATCAGGAGTCTCTGGTAGGGTCCGGCGGGCTGCAACAGAGTGCAGGATCCCCCACTTGGAACTGAGTGACTCCTCATTCCGCTTGGTGGCGAACCGTACCAAGCAGAAATGCAAATCAAGCGGAGCGATATCGACGAAGCTGAGTCGAGTTTGGCGCCCATCTCAGCTGTCTTAGCCGAATCGCTGAGCAGCTGGATATACAGTTCGATTAGATCAGAATAGAAACTGAGAGAGAATCTCTGACTACCCTTCACCAGAAGAGCCGCACCGTCAAACGACCTCACGAGCCTAAGTCTTGACTTCCCGACTGCCTCCCATCGGTGACGTGGGAATAGTATCATCAACCCACGTAATGCACGGAAAAGGACAGTCGCCACCGCCCCTCCCAAACAAACTAACTCTGGTCCCAAAGAGCACAGGTGTAACGTCTGAATGCGTTCATTTATGCTGGGCCGAAGCTGTGTAAATTCAGGAGAATATAGTTCGCGTGCGTGCATGTACTGTGCACCTGGCTATCTCTAGGGTAATTTAGTGTGTTTTGATATATTATTATTAGATTATATTAATTTCCTGTTCTCAACCATTTCAAATTCTATTTGAGCAACGGATCAGCGCGGACCATTTATTATTTTTCTTCAATCTCGTTTGATAATCCAGGTTTATAGGGTTTGTTATAATTTCATTTCAAAGCAGCAAATTGGTTTAGAATATTCCAGACAGTCGGTTTGTGTTATGCTGCGTATCAGTTGGTCAACGTTCATTTGACTACTAATGCATTCTCAATATTGTTTTATGCATTTAATGTTTTATTTTCCTTAAAAGATTTATATCTAATTTTTGGGTTTGGAATCATTTCCGACTAACTATAAATAGAAATTCTAATGAATAATTAGGTGAAAAATGGGAGGAAACTGTTTTATATGTGAGGTTTAGTCTACCATGTTTAACGAGAAGTTTCCAAGAAACTCGGTGAGTGGAAAAAGATGGAAGTCATAGGAGTTCCATGTTTTACTGCTAATGAGTGTTCATGGTACCGTGCTACACTTAAAAAATTGCTGGAGTTTTTCTCTATATTGGCTGTTCCTTTTAATGACGTTTATTGCAAAGTCAAAATGTTTTCCAAAATTGTAAAATTGTTTTTGAACATGTACAGCAGGTTCTGTATAGTAAATACTGTTGGTAACAATTGGTCTAGAAACTCTTACATTTCACCTCCATATCTACTTATTCTGCAAAGGGTTCCTGGCAGGGTTTGCCAATTTAGTGAAGTTAACATAGTGCATACCCAGAGTGATGCCTGACCAAGCGAGATCTTTCTTATTTTTTTTCTAAATAGCTCATCGTTGGTGCACAATACAAGATCAAGAACAATGGCCTCCGGTCAGGTCACAGTCACCAGTTCCAACCATCACAACGACCTGGTTGCCGGATTGTGGGCTCTGTTGCTGGAGAAGCGAGGTGTGGACGTCGAGGTGGGCTGGGGCGGCCGATACGTTGCAGCGCACGGCCTGCTACTGGAAGTGTTCCAACTGTCCCAGTACAAGCTGTCCGCCGCTCAGCGGCAGCTGAGGACGGACGACTGCCGCATGCTGGAGGCTCTGCTGGAGTTCGCCTACACAGGCCGGGTCACCGTGGCTGGCGAGCAGCTATACGTTCTGCTGGCGGTGGCCAGAGCGGTGGACTTCCGGTTGTTGGTGGACGCCCTGCAGGACGTCATACAGAAGAACATCGAAACTGGAATCGCAGTGAAGGTCGAGCCCAGCTCCGACATTGAAATTTGTGACGATTCCCAGGACCCGACTTCAAAGTCTTTGCTGGTGACAAGTGGAAGGAAGGACGAATTTTTCGAAACGAACGTCACTGAACCGACCAAAAACCGCAATTTTCAGCATAGTAATAGTGTTGCACACACTTCTGAAGTGCTAGTCAAGCAAGAACAGGAGAGTCAAAATGACCGTGATGACGGGATAGTCGGGCAGGAGATTCCTTATCTGGCGCGAATGATTAAGATTGACCGAAACGTTCTATCGATGTGCGAAGCCGATGAAGCAGCAGTATTGGTCGACAGCAACCAGGCCGAGTTTTTAATACCGGCTGTGTTTGACAGTCAGCAGAATCGCACCAACCCATTCGAGCAGGAGCCGTTGGGAGATCCTGTCAGAGGCCGGCATGGTGCAACGGAGAACAGGACCTCCTTCTTAATGGCGCCCCAAGCGGACCCGGTAATCGAGCGGAGTGATGCCGAGAGCCTGGCCTCATCTTTGACAGATAATTCTTCACATCACATGTTTGACAGAGAACTGCGCCGAATCTCCCAGCATCTGGATACACAGTTCGATCGGATCAGAGAGGGGGCGGAACGGCAGTTTCACAATGCCCTTCGTCAGAAGAGACGTGCAGTCAAAAGACTGCACGAGTCGCCGTCAGCGACCCTGACGTTTGGTGTGGACGTGGTGGGCTCTGCGTCACGCGGCATGTTGGCGGGGCGACATGCGCTAAACGTCACTCCTGTCGAACAAACCAGCTCGGATCCCATTGAGCACAGGGCTAACTCGTGCGGACGTTACTCTACGAAACGCTCCAACCTGATAAACCCGAACGAAACATCTAAGGTGAACGGAAGCGAAGAGGCTGCCGGCGGATCTGTGCCCACCTACGACATCTTGTCGGACGACGATGAAGAGGCAACCGTTGGATGTCCACTGAGTGCGACCGAGGTGGCGTCGGTGTCCGGCTCGAATCTGGTGAGTGAGCAGCCACGGGCGTTCGACTTTGTGTGCAACGTGTGCAATAAGGCCTTCGCTCTGCTGGCCCACCTGCTAGTCCATCGACGCAATCACGCGAGGCGGCCCCACAAGTGTTCTTGGTGCCAGAAAACTTTCACCAGACGTAGCGTGCTCACCGATCACTTGAGGACGCACACTTTAGAGAAACCCTATCGTTGTCGGTTTTGTGATAAGGGTTTTGCTAAACGCTGGAACGCCCGAGAACACGAGCTGATTCATTCGGGGGTCCGAAGGCGTTCGCGAGGCCAAGTCAAGGAGGCGAACTTGTGAATTTGGCTATTTTTGTGGTAAACAGTGGAAACCGCAATCTTTTCGTTGGTTCTCATTTTTGTGTTTGCCTTAATTCTGAAAAATTGTTCCTCTTGGAAAAATGTAATGCCAGTCGATTATTTGTAAGATGGCCGAATAAACGAAGGAGCAATTTCATTTTCACTGTCAAATTGTATTTTCCTGATTTCTTGTCCTTTTACATTGTATTGATAAAAGTCCTCTATTTTCAAGCATTTGCTGAGCATAAAATACGAGCTTATTTCAGTTCCGTATTTTAAGTTTAGAAAATAAATTAATACCGAAAATCTATGCTACCGAAAATCAAAAAGAAAAAGGTCAATAAAAGACCATTAACTAGTCATTCTGAAAATAAATGGATGTATAATTAGGAATAAAAATAATTTATTCCACTTAATTCAATTTGATGTTCACTAGGAATTTCTTTTAAAGTTTAGTTTCCTTCACTGTAGTGTTCTGAAAATAAATGGATGTATAATTAGGAATAAAAATAATTTATTCCACTTAATTCAATTTGATGTTCACTAGGAATTTCTTTTAAAGTTTAGTTTCCTTCACTGTAGTGTATTAGGTGTATATATCTACAGGACAAGCTGTACCCCTCTTGGTGATTCAGTAAACAAGAAGCATATTTTTCACTAGTACCCAGGGATTGAATAATCGGGAGCCCGCGCTGGGAATCGAACCCGGGAACAACGACTGTCAGTCGCAATACCGACTGGGCTACGACGAGTCGTACCTTATAAGAGTTGCAATTTTTAAAAAAAACGAAACAGAAATTTGACAAGTTAGTTTGAATTGTTAAGTTATTTAAATCAAATGCTTATCCTAATATGATAATACACATGCCAACAAACTGGTGCAACCAAATGAATGTACCAACAAGAAACGGGGGAACGACATTTGCAATTCATAAAAACATGACCACATCCAATCTAATTCGTAGGGCACATGACTCACAACGCGCAAATCTTACAGATAAATGGGTGTAGTTTCATTGAACTTTAGGTCATTTTGAGACATGCGAAAACGCAGAAATTGTTATTTCTTATTTTACAATTATTTTTAGAACCACTAGCTGCCTGGTGTTTAATGGTGGGTGCGACCTTATAACAAATCATTATCAAATAGTTTATAAACACTGATCATCAGTATTTCAGATTCCTAACGCACCTTTATTAGAGAAGCAGAAAATTTATTCCACACTAAAATTGTAAGCTAGGCAGAGGGGGCAGGAAGAAAGAAAAAAGAAATTTGGTTAAATTGACTAAAAACATCCCAACGCACACTTTTAACTAAATGACATATTCGCAGATCCATTGAGGGGTTTGGAGAGACTGAGTTTGTAAGATGGCGAAGTGATGTTTAGCAAAATTTAAATTGCTTCACTCAAGATCTCTCCGTATTTCAATGACCATTATTGCCGTTTAAACGACAAAGAAAAAGGAAAAAAAATCAAGACATACTCTGCAATGTCGTCGCTATTGCCAGAATTGAAATTATGAACCTACTTGTTTTAAAAATAAAGCATTGAAGCATTAAAAATGAACATTAAATACTATTTGATCCTAGAAATTGTTAAAATATTTTCTAATATTTATAAATTAGTTTTCCTATCTCCAATTAGACATCGCCTAGAATTTGTTTTCAATATTTGATCATACACACATAATACGTTATGCAAACAACTCTTCGGATAGAAAAGCATATATTAAATATCGACCTCTAATTCGTGAGTCAATATGCCTTCGAGTTGCTTTTAATAGCAGGGCATTTTTGCTGTTCTATCGTTTCGCACCACTGCTCAGCAAATCCAGTCTCCATCAAGTGCTTGGAAACACGAAAGTTGGGGAAACAAGTGACGCGCGCTCCATGGATGTGACCTAAGAGGCGAACGGGGGCAAAAAAAAAGTAGCTTGTTCCTCTCATCGCAACAAATTCGCGCTTTCCTATAAGATAAATCAATATATTTTTTTTAAACTTTAGCTTCGAGCGAGACTCTTTAACTCACGTAACGCCACGCATCTAGTTACTAGAACCAAATCGTGGAGAAACAGCACAAGACGAGTAGCGACTGTCAGTATGGTAATTGGGCAGATTCCAGGGATGGGAGGTGATGGCGGCTGGCCATTTTCGATGAGGCGCTTGAGATTGCATCACCGGAAATCGGAAAACCGGAGCGATCGACTAGTATTCGACTCGAAAGAATTTCAAGTCAAAGCAAATTTCATCTGACGAGCAACACGAACAATGACGCGAGAGTGACGGTCAGGCGTCATCGTCCCAATGATCTCAAATTTCGGCGCATTTATTTTTCTCCAGCAGTTACAATTAGCACTACAGGAGAGATTCTGTTCCCCAATTGGGTAGTTCAAAAAACTATCTTGTATTCTTAAAAGCATTGCCTAATTTTAATTTGTGGCGCGTGGATACGCAAAAATAGATAAACCGATGTTGCCATGAGTGTCGTCGTACAACCGCCTCTTAAGACTGAATCTTGCCTCACTTTGTTGCTACGTGTGAGGGGGGAGGTGAATGAATATGACCTCCAACGCACACCGTCTTCAACACCATCAAGAGTCGCCACGGAAACTACAGGGATCGACACCGGGAGGGCCACACTCTCTTCCTATTTACTCTGGAAGAGGATTTTTTTGGCGGTCAGCGAAGGGCACGCACATCGAAAATGGCCAGGCGCTGAGCAGCCGAGTGATCGGAGCCACGCGAACGAACACCTCGTACGCGGTTCTACCACCGCGCAGGTGGCGATTGTTGATTAACGGGGGTGGGGCGGCGGATATTAGGCCTCGCTCTCGGTGGCGTTGACGTCCTCCTCAAGAATGGGAACGATGAGGTTGTCCTTGGACATGAGATTGTACTTGGTGACGAACACTGTGAAGCGGCGGCACAGCGATGTCTCGTTCTGAAATAAATGAGACGAATAATGGGGAGGGGGTCAACGCTCCGTTTATAATGGTGGGTCGTCAATCAGTGGAAATACAACTGGGCTTACTTCGAATTCGTCGAAGAGCGTGCGATGATGAAAGTAGGCGTGCGAGAATATCCTGTACACACGGCGACAAACAGATCCCAGCTTGGCCACCGACGACTCCTTGATGCTCACTCTGTGTGGCCAACAGAAGAGAAAGAAAGCGTGCAGCGATTAGTATAGAGGGGAGTGTTTACGAGCTCTGCTCATATCAAAAGGCGCTATAGAATCGCCTGTAGTGCTACTCATTACAAAATACCCGTATATGATATTCACAATAGTTACACTTAATAGACGTGCTCAAATAATTATTAGAAAATTGTTGTTTACTCATTAAGTATACTTCTACACAATGTAGACAAAAAATGAGAGCACGGGAAGAAAAACACAAAATCGTTACATTTTATCGAAAGCATTGACCCATAAAAATATACATTTGTCTTTTATGTGTCGATTGATAGCTTTTCTGCATGATTTTTGCATTACACTTCAGATTTTCCATTTGATTGCGTCCCACAAAATAAACTAATTTGTTAAGGTTAAGCAGAGATAGCTTCACTACTAGATATTAAAGTTTCGTTGTATTAAAGTATCGATTTGTTTTCTTTTGATATTCCCAATTAAGCGATAATAGCGGCTAACTGGGATCTGGTGAAATAAGCAACACTAATTGACACAATTATAGTGTAAAGACATTCCAACGTAAGAATACGGTTGGTGATGTGACCAAATGGTGAATGCCAATCTGTAGATTGAAAATCAAAAACTTGGTGGGGCCAATGGGTATTGGTACTGACCGACTGGGGAAGTACTTGTTGCTGTTGAGCAGACAGGCGGCGCCATCTAGTGTGTGTCGGGTGTAATCGATGGCCGGGCACTCCTTGGGGGTCTTGTGTGCGGCGCACAGGAAGATCCACTGCTCGGTAGCAGTCATTTGCGAGCACGTCTCCGGCTGGCACTCTGTCTGCAAGGACACCCAATAATCACCGAGAAAGGTCAACTTTAAAATAATCAACACGATAAAACAATCATACGCAAAAATTCAGGATTAGAACTGATTTTTATAAATCAATGATTATGGTTTTAAATTTGGGTATGACTTTTTAGCTTTTAAACGATCAGCTATACAATATTTTCCAGCTGTATAATATATCTTTCAAACCCAAAAGTTGTTAAAACATCGAACTTCAAAATAAAGACGTGCATGTTACGTTATTTTGGGATGAATCGTGATACATTGGCTAAAATAACTGATATTAAGCAAATGGATATGGTTGTCTGGAGAACGTCAAACACTAAATAGATTTGACAAGAAAATTCGAATGAACAAACAGATACCGTTTTCCCCACCTGTAGTTTGACTGCCAAGCCATTGAGCTCCATGCAGAATTGCCTGAAAAAGAAAATGTGCACAACGCATTAGCAAATGTATAAACTGAAACAGAGCAGAGACCTCTGGGCAAGTTATTGATGCAAATAAAATTAGGTAAATAATGCCCGATGGACACTTTAATCAGTCGGGTACAACGGAATGCGAACTACTAGGAAGAAAAAGCGAACTTTCGACAGCTAGTGTACCTGAGATGCTCGTATTTCCAAACGCCCTCATCCTGCCCATCAGGGGCGCTCAGGATCTCCTCCACATTTGATACGTCCTTGCGGATGGTCTGCTGAATATACTGTCAATGATAAATTAGTGATTAGAAATAGTCGCTGATCAGACATCCCACATATTCCGGCTTATCATCCGCAGATGACAGTTTGTCTCGGTGGACGCGAACAACACGCGCCTCGAAACCGAGATATGGGGACACTGGTCCAAATTGAAATAAAAGAAGACTCCATACCTGCTGCACGGCCAGGGTGCTGTCCATCTCCTCGATCGCCTCCTCCGCCCAGTTATGGAAATCCTGGAATGGTAAACACGACCCAGAGTTCTTATTTGAAAAGGACGTGAAAAAAACGACACAACATTGTGATTGATTGAGTTCATGCGGAAATTCCAAGGGAAAAATTCCTTTCACGTCGTGATTGAGCTAGTTGAAAAATCGTTTTTGCATTTGGCCGAACTCGGAACAGTTATTGTATCAGTAACAATTTTGATTAAAAAACGAGTCTACACGAGTATTTCTTGCATCCAAATCTACGTATTCAATTGATACCATAATTAACCCTCGTTGAATGAAGGCTCTATCAGACGTAGAGTCTAAGAGATTGTTGCAGGTCCTTCGAAGCAGGGAGCGCGTAAAGCAATTTGGATACTGTCTCGAGTTGGCCAGTTCACAAGGCAATACGGATCGACCTAAACGTCACAATTATAAACGCACCCATACTTCAAAGTACTTGCAAACGGGGGCAACCCAGTTCATTAAGCTCGCTTACCGTGCGCTTGGTACCCGGGCGGTTTCTTCTGAGAATGGGCACTCCCTCCGCCATCTTCATGGTCTTTTCACTAGATCGAGAGTTGCTCGTTAACTTCACCACTCGAACGCAAATGCAACTGTGGCGATCTGCGCCGTAAAATGGCAACAAAGTTGATTTTCAAAACGAAAGACTGTATAAAAAAGACTACAGTTTAGGGGAAAATGGCTGATTTGGGAGCTTCCTGTGGTGATTTCTGTGAATTCCCGAGACCGAAGGAGTTTACTGCTACGAAATCTTCATTATCTCCCTGATTCGGGAGGGGCGATGGTGCAACTCTCACCATCGACATTTCTATCGAATATATTCCTGGCTAAAATCTACTCCGAATATCGATAGTTGTTAATAAAGTATCGATCGCTCATCTTCACACGTGTGTTCCTTGACTAGCGGACCGTACAGTTAGTTTCAGCCTCAGGTCACATTCATTAAGGTGAGATTTTGCATTTCGGCATTAATTTCGATGTGTGTCTCTCGTTAAGGTTTATCTTTGTTTATTTGGGCGTTGCGTTTAATTGCTAATCTCCTTTCTTCCTCCCCCCTTTCAAGACTTTTCACAACAGCGACACATCGAAGTCTGACGCAATAATTTGGTCCAATGGCGTCGCAATTGTTCACCAATCTTGGCAAGCTTGGGTTGGGGCTGGCTGTAGCCGGCAGCGTGCTCAACACAGCACTCTACAATGGTACGTATGATCTCAGGAAAAACGCGAAGAAATTTTCTGTTTACATTGAGAATCCGGTCAAAGTTCGTCCCAGGACGCTTGACTCATGGGGGCGGCCATCTTGGATTTTGATTTTATAAAGTTTGACCACCAGTGGTCTGCTAGTGGCCGAAAAGCTGCTGGCCGCAAACTCCTGAGTTCAAACTCTCGACAAACTCTTTCTCCTTTTCTTCTCCGGAAGTTTTTTCTTGAGTTGTCAGATGACCCGTTCCGCCTTTTATCTGGTTCCGAGGTCTCCTTGCACAAGCACAATTCCCCTTCTCCTTTTTAAAATCCCGTCAACCGGCCATCCGCACATGGCCTGCCAGCCCAAAACATCATTAACTCCTGCCATCACGTAAATCGCCATAATGTTACGGCGCGGCGATAATATCTAAAACAAATACAAATAAGTTCCCCACAACTCCAAACGTTATGTCATAAAACACTTTGGACATTCGCTTTATATGCCTCTTGTCAAAATAACATGGGTCATACATGGCCAGTTAGGTGCTGTCCAAAACATCCGTGATCTAGAGCATTGTTTTAAAATATCTGCAACGAAACTCTCGTGACGTTGAAAAAATAACTCGAAACGCACTCTGGGAGTGTCAATTGCAGTTTTAAGAATTTGTTAGATTTAGATATACGACTCGTCGTAGCCCAGTCGGTATAGCTACTGGCTGTGGCTCGGCGGTCCCGGGTTCGATTCCCGGCGCGGGCTCTCGGAAGTTTCGATCCCGGGGTACTGGAGGTGCCCCTCGCATAGTGCCTGAGGACCATGAGGGGTACAAAACGCCTGTAGTGCGGTGGATTACAGTTGATAAAAAAAATAAAAACAAAAAAATTTTGTTCACGTTTCACCATTTTATCATTGGAGGCACTCAAAGGGTAGCTCCTTTCCACCCTCCTAGGATAGCTGGCTCAGTCACCATCTTAACCTCACCGCAAAGAGGTTTTCATTATCTCCTTTCTATTTTGTATTTGTTTTGTCAGTGGACGGCGGTCACCGTGCTGTGATCTTCGATCGGTTCGCCGGTGTGAAACAGAAGGTGGTTGGTGAGGGCACACACTTCCTCATTCCGTGGGTTCAGCGGCCAATCATCTACGACATCCGCTCGCGTCCCAGGAGTGTACCCGTCATTACCGGCAGCAAGGGTGTGTACCTCTTTTCTTTCATCAATTTTAAGTTTCGCCTCCTTGTTTTATTTGGATCATTTTATCTAATGATGGTTGACGCGATTCGATTCTTTGCGTCGTTTGTAACAACGTGTGAATCTAGCCGCTTGTCCATCTTATTTTAATTTGTACCCTTGTGGGTCGTCTAATGATTTGATTCTTGTTGGTTTGGTGTCTCACAGACCTGCAGAACGTCAACATCACCCTACGTATCCTGTTCCGTCCAGTCCCCGACAACCTGCCAAAGATCTATTCCACGCTTGGCAGTGACTACGACGAGCGAGTCCTGCCTTCCATCACCAATGAAGTGCTTAAGGCGGTTGTGGTGAGTAAAATTTTGTGTTCCTTGTGCTGAAAATGTTGATGAGTATTACAGCGTAAAATATTTGCGGAAGGAGTGACAAATCAATGTATGACTGCCTGTTAAGGGGTTGTTTCCCAACGAGGCTCTATTTGATCCCGGGATGCTGGTCACGATATGGCCTCAAATAGGGTCGCGTTGAAAAACACTCTTGTAATTGACAATTATTTCTCTTATCCGCCGTGCACAGGCGCAATTCGATGCTGGCGAGCTGATTACTCAGCGAGAGATTGTGTCACAGCGGGTGAGCGAGGAGCTGACCGATCGCGCCTCCCAGTTCGGACTAATTCTGGACGATATATCTTTGGTGAGTGATGTGACTCGATTGCCCACGGATAGAGGTCGCAACTTAAAAATACACCGTCTTTGTCAAACCCTCTTGCTCAAATACATCTTTGTTCTTGCGTGGTGCAGACTCATCTAACGTTCGGCAAGGAGTTCACTCAGGCAGTTGAGCTGAAACAGGTGGCCCAACAGGAGGCGGAGAAGGCCAGGTTTCTCGTAGAGAAGGTCAGTACGAATTCAAAATCTCGTTTGAACCTCCTTAAGACAATATTGTGTCTGGCCAAGTAACCAGTGGAAGAATTCGGTAATCTCAACCGATCGATTTCAAATGGTAACTAACGAGGGGTCTACCTACTCTTCACCATTATTTTTCAGGCTGAACACCGAAAGCGCGCAACAGTGACGTCGGCGGAGGGTGACGCGCAGGCGGCCGCCATGTTGGCCAAGGCGTTTGGAGAAGCGGGCGAAGGTCTGGTGGAACTTCGACGCATCGAGGCGGCCGAGGACGTGGCCTACCAGCTGTCCAAATCCAGAAATATTGTATACCTGCCTCCAGGCCAGCACACCTTGCTCAGTCTGCCGCAGATGTAGGCCGGATTTGGAAGGAATTGCGGGTCGAGGCTGTGTGACGCGATCAAGGCGTATCCGGGTCTTCGGTGGCCAGCAAAGCTGCGCAGGCACACCGGAGCTACAAAATGGGGGTCCTGGCCTGGGGTGACCTAATACAATCTTTTTGGACCTCACTTGGATGACTAGTTTCAACCGTTCCGATTTTTGTTTGGGCTGGATAATTTGCCAGCAAGTCCTGTGCATTGGAGATGCGTTCACGTTCTCGTATTGTTAAACCAGAGTGTACCGTGTAGAAAATATTAAATCATTTTACTTTCACGTCACTTGTAAGTTTGTCAATTTTTTTTCAAGCGCACATTTGAACCGCAGTCATTTTCGGCAAATCGATAGCTTGTCTTTGAATGACTATCGCGGTTCGATACTTTCAGTCGATATGTGATCGATTATTTTTGATACAATCTCGCAGCATTTGTTGACCCTGTTCGTGGTTAAAAATGGCTAGCAGTGGTTCTGCCGGTAATTGGTGTCTGATTGAGAGCGATCCCGGAGTGTTTACCGAATTAATTCGTGGTTTCGGTACGCATTTCTTTTCCTTGATACTTCGTAAAGCCATTTCTATTTTTTTTAAATGCACTCTGAAGTCTTGAGTGGGCATGGTGACGTCAGCCATTGACCCCGTGCCTAGGCTCACGGCTAGGTTAGGGCCTAGCCATGATTTGACGAATTTCCCGTGTTCATGATATTTTTTTTCGAAATTGTAAAACGGAGATTAGAATTTTTTCCCAGTAGACAACCTCTAATCGAAGCTTCAGTTTTGTATCCTGTTATAACTATGGTTGCGTGTCGCATTTTTGGTAGTGCGTGGTCCCGTGAATCGGTTGAAGGTTTTGTGTTCAAGTCCTGGCATGACCGGTTGTTTGGTTTGCTACTAATTAACCGGTTGACGTATACCGGTATAACGTCACATCCAAACCGTTTACCACAGGCTACGAGAACGGATTTGTGTTCAAATATTCTTGAATATAAAGGTTTGTGTATTTTGGTCAAGCCACCACAAATCCCTGGTCACATTCAACCGGAAATGTCCTGAGTGAACTAAATTGGATTCGACCCAACTACCATTCCGTTTGCAAGAAGATGCGCTAGCCATTAGACCAACCGGGATTGGAAAAAATGCGGTTCATAACGTTTTCGTGCACATTTTTGTAATTTCTAACGACTAAGGAATCTTTTTCCCATCTAGGTGTAAAAGGTGTTCAGGTTGAAGAGCTTTGGAGTCTAGACAAAGATGGTTTTGAAAAGCTGAAGTAAGTATGTTCAGGCAGGCACAGATAATCGTAAGAAGCTCTGGTGTAAAGATCACTTAGCATCTTCCACAGATTACTCGATTAGCGTAGGCTGGTTTTCGGTCTGAGTTTTGAACAAGTATTACTTTAAACTCATGAAAGATTTTACGTTTTTTAAATTCGTTTTTTTTTTCATCTATGATCAGCATTTATATATTTATACGTCTCGTATGTTCTGAGATTACCATTTACACGCAATAAAATCTATATTTTTCAAACAGAATGTAGTGAATAGCACTACAGGTAATTCGATCATATCTGTTAGAAGAGCACATTGTGGCCAGGACTCTGGGATCGAATAATCGACAGCCCGCGCTAGCAATCGAACTCTTCTGGTGCATCTGGTCTGTCTCCACCGACGACCTGTAGTTTGTAAATGTCGTTTTGTTTTCTGTTCAAGGCCAATCCACGGACTAGTCTTTCTGTTCAAATGGACAGTGTCAGAAGAAACGTCGGGGCCGGTGGTCATGGATAGTAGGCTGGACAAAATATTTTTCGCAAAGCAGGTATGAAAGTAACGTTTATAAGATATTATAATGCTGAGTGTGATTCGGTTAGACGTTTTATCGCCTAAAAATTATATTAGAATCTAATGACTTATCTTCGTCCTAAATTGACATTTACGTTCAGGTTGTCAACAATGCTTGTGCTACACAGGCCATTTTGAGCATCCTGCTCAATTGCAAACATCAGGACATCGAATTGGGAGAAACGTTGCTGAATCTTAGAGATTTCTGCCAAAGTTTCGATTCAACCGTAAGACGTCACAAGACGAAAAATGTTATTATTCTATTGTGTGAATATTTCTATTTGGTTGATCAATTATTAATTCTTATTTTGTATAGATGAAAGGTCTCACGCTAAGTAATTCAGAAGTCATTCGAGAAGTTCACAATAGCTTTGCGAGGTAAATGTTTGAAGCTGCGATAAAACGCTTCATGCTTGAGATCCCCTTTGTTATTCGTCATTTTTTTTTTTAATATTTAAATTTCATAATTTGTTTTAGGCAATATTTATTCGAGTTTGATGGTAAAGCAGCTTCCAAAGACGATGATGTGTTCCACTTTGTGGGCTACATGCCCATCGACGGTCGCTTGTACGAATTGGACAGTTTAAAGGACGGTCCTATAGATTTGGGTATGTTTATTTTTGTAGCGTTATTTGCGCGCAAGTTAAGCCGCGTTCTCATGTGCAACTTATTGCAAGGCAACTCGCTCTTTAGCAGACGAAATTGCTGCTCTACGAGCAGATTGCTCATGAGAACAGCA
>JAQGBY010005287.1:0-14929 GCA_034698785.1 Mycogona germanica | reverse complement strand
GCGCCGGGAATCGAACCCGGGACCGCCGAAACCACAGTCAGTCGCTAAACCAACTGGGCTACGACGAGTCGTACGTTCGTTAGGTAAGTGAGAATTAATGCTCTTTATGAGTACCGTGTTCCGCCTTAATCAATCCTTTTAATCTCTTTTAATTTTAATAATGCGTTCGAGTTGACTGCTCTTTATATATATTAAATATGTGTCGAAGATGTGGTTCCGTTCAAGTTATAATGGTCGAGACACACTTAGATATTGTTCGTATGTTACTAGTCCCAATCAGTTTAATCGGGTGGTGGTGCGTCTAATCTAGAGAAGTGCTGAGACAAACTATGTGTCCCCACGAGTGGATGGTTTAACATCTATTTCGTTCTTCCACATCGATGATTAAGACAGCTACAAGAAATAATTAATAATGCCTGGCTCTTTGTTTTTATTATTTCCTAGTACAAAGTTCATAAATTTTCTTTCTTAAACTATAGTGCTCAGTGCATTATAAACTATATGATTATTTAATAACCAGCTGAATCCTTTTTTCTTCGAGGTTCACAATGGTGAACAATCACAGGTCCGCTAGGCTCTCTTCCTTGTTGTCCTCGCCCACCGATAATATGGAAAACCGCAACGCACAGTGTCTCTTAGTTTGAATATTCGCTTTATCGGCCATGTGACGGTCATTGCTTTCGCGCCACATGTTTCTGTCATAATTTGCAGTCCGGACAGTTCCGGCGCGATCTGCTAGGGCGTAACCTGTAAGATGGATCGTCTGGAGTTCGAGCCTCTTCATCTGCGTCATTAACTGCTGGATGCTGTAGCACTATGGTGGTGGGGACTTCAGTAACACTACCCTTTACTCGCGTCACAGATGATTGCGCTACCGCGTTTATTAAATCACTTCGAAATGGTTGGATATATCCCGTGTCACTGGTATTCCTGCATGGATTCCCGGCTGCGTCTCATATTCTACATTTTTGGCCGTCACTTTGCACAGCACCAGTGATGAAAATGTGTCTCACCAAGCCTCACTTTCGTAGCGATGATTGATTCGTAAAATCCGCAAATAACGGTGGCGCACTATTCATTCATTAGGTGCTACGATGGATTGGAAATTCAGAGATGATGCAGCTTCTGCAATAATTATGAGTCCACAGGATCACTTATGTATTGGTGATAGAGTATTTAGTTTGTCGATACTATGATATAATTTCTTTTTGGATATCTGCTGCAAAACTAAACTGCTGTTGAAGAAAATCGTTCGTGGATGTTGAGAATTCACTGGATTCGAGAAATATACTTGCCAGTCAGGGACCTCCGAATTTCAGTGAGAAAGACAAGGACCATGATAGTGACAAAATAAATTCAAGAACCTCGAATTTTTATAAGTGGTATGTTTTTATACCTATTCTGAAGTTTGCACAATGTGCGTTTTTTTAATTGTCAAACACAGTATACCGCTGTGTCTTATCTTGTGCGGTTCGGTGTAAACTTTACAGAAGGACTTCATAAACTTTATTTTGCACCTTTCCTCCCTTTTTTGCTGGTACTGTCCCTTGCCTGCTGTCTCGTTACTCTTTTATGACCACAGTGAACAGATTTGTCTTGGCGTGTGCCATTTTGTATGGGTCAAGTGGATAATCAGATACTCAAAACTGGACGAAACTGGAGTGCGCAACTTTGTATATCGTTTGACAAATCCCTCAAACCATGGTTCGCATTAATCACAAGTTTCCCGAGTTAACCCCATCCTTATACAGAAACACACCGATACCAAAATATTTTGTGTTGTTTTTGTTTTATTTTCCAATTGATTATACAGGGTTTAGCGACAACCCCCGGAGTTGAATTGGGTGGCCCCCACCCACGTACAACACGTGATTAGGTAACGGAATATCAAAGGAGCTCTTAATGCGAAATTAACTATATGTGACCCCTTTGTTTTTCTCCAGATTTCTTTCCAGGTTGCATAATGCAGACTAACTAATTATTGAGAGGATTTTGGAAAGTGTTGTTACCTCCATAAAAACTGTACACCACTCCCTACGAAACTCTCCCAGCTGGTTCATCCGATTCGCAGTAGGTTGGACGCGGTGCCTCCAAGAAGACCACTTGCTGAGAAAACCGAACGGTCCAAACGGTCTCCTGGCATCCTCGTCGAAGTCTCGCAAGAAAACTCGCCAGAGCGCCAAGACCATAGGTGCCACATGTGGGATCCATTTTCTTCCAAAAACCGTGAATTGTGTCTTTAACAACACATACAGACACCTTCTGCATTCGGGCGGATCACGCTGGGCCGCATTCAGCAATCTCGTCAAGGAGTCAGGCCTTGGCATGACAAATGTCGGAAGCCAGACGCAGCTGCACAGAGTTCAAGATTAATATGACTTCCAAACGTCTTGTTGATTAATCCGAAAAAGTGGCCCCACATTACTCCAGCCGTTAAACTCTGAAGGTCGATCTCGTTTCCCGGTGAGTAAATTGTCAGGTTGTTAACCATCTGCCCTGGTTGAATTCTTTCTTGACCTGTCACTGTCGTCACAGATTGTTCGTCCAATGTGGCCTCTATGACCTCGATAGATATGACACGCAGAGAACGCAACCTTAAGTCTTCTGACACATTATCCAATGGAAGTGCAATCGGTACCACTCGTCCTGGCCCTGCTCCAATAAAAGGGTTCGTACGAATATTTCCATGGTGGTTTGGCTGTGGTGGTAGGCCCTCCCTGGGATTCTGAGTGGAGCGGGGGTGATGAACCCAAAGCCCCGTTGATCAAACTGCGCTAAGATTGGGGCGGCTTCCTCATCTGTCAAGTGTTGTACAGTCGGGGTAACCCTGGGCCAGCCCGTGAGGTTGTCGGATTAATAGTAGAAAAATGTGAGATGGTGGCTGAAATCTGCCGGCGATGATCGACAGAAGCTGACATCTCTTCATCTTGAGATGATTATTTTTCCACTCTTTTTCATTTCGCCATGGGGCTATTGCCTTGTGGGTCACTGGGTTCCATTTTTCCTGTTTGCTTTTAAACTGAAAATATTTTGACTGAACCAACAGGCAGTGAACTCGACTGACTGTATTTAAAAAAAATGGTGTCTTCTAACTTTGGAGTGGAAGACCTTCGACGAGAGTTAACCACCATTTCCTATATCAACCAATAATTTTTGTTTTAAACTTCAATTTATTGTGCCTCTGCTAATTGGTGTCTTTCATCCCTTTTCTTACGTGCTCGCGCTGGGGGTGGGTTCAACCCGGGTTAGTGACCAATGAACAATAAGGGTGACCCCTAGGGATGAATTGACAATAATGTCATCCTCAAATCGATAATACAATATCGGATTTAAATTTCTTTAAAAAATAATCGAGCATTTTTAAATAAAATGGCTGATTATTATCCTGTTGACAGCTCCCATTGTCCCAGAAAAATGTCATCTACTCGTTTTTGACGAGAATAAAAATTCTTAAATTTGGCTAAGTTCTGAGGGCAAAGTCAGCTCAAAATTTTTAAGCATATTGCGGACTTGGAGAACATTGATAGCAGTGTGAGATTTAGTGAGGATGGAATTGGCGACAAGGTAGGCATATCCTACCTGACTCAAAAAATTCGTGTAGGCTTTCCTGCTGGTGTACATCTTTGAAATGATTGTTGTCATGGATTTATTGGAATGCCACAAAAAAAAATTGGCGGAGTCGCACCTCCGAGGTAGTCCGCCACCGAGTTCAGGGGTGGGCTCGGTGGTGGTGAGCGTGTCGCCACCAGATTGGTGGCGACACGCTCAGTGGGAGTCCACCCCCGCCACAGAGTTCAGAGGTTGAACTCGGTGGTGAGCGTGTGTCGCCACCTGATTGGTGGCGACGGTGACGCACCACCTCACTCTTGGTGAGTGGGTTGGTGGGTGTGCAGAGCGTGGCCCTGTGGGGCCACAGGGCAACAGGAGGATGGACGCTGAGTATATATTGTAATTGTAATTGTCCAATGTTAGTCTTAACAACTGAGGAGGTTGAGAATCAAAAATCTCCATTAGGTCCAGCACTTTACAAAGGGTGTGCACATGCTGGGGAAGGTCTGACGGACTCCATTTCCAAAGAGGAAAGTGGAAAAAATGGATGCATCTGCTGAGAGATTCAATTCGCAGATGAACATCCTAGTAAAATTAAATAGGCACAACAATTCTGTGTCAGCGAACCTTGCATGACACAGGTGGAACCAGGTGACAAGCATGGCTAGGCCCTAGGTACAGCTAGGGTAGGGTCTAGTACAAGTTGAATTTGTCTAAATATAAAGTGGTCTCTTCTATGAGACAACCACAAAAAATGAAGGAGTACACATATTCATAAATGTTGCTTACATGGCATGACGTTATTTGTTCTTGTTTCACCGAATAAAGTCTCATAGTCCGGAATCTGAAGTTGGGACCCATTTTTAAAATTGCGCCAACACCGATAAAAAGTCCGAAAATAAAGTTAGGCCGATGGTTCTGGTATTGAGAAAACCATCAACGTTGTATTGAACGATAGTGTAGAGCACCATCGATAATAGAAAAGCCATCATTTTCCAGAAAAATAAAATGGTGGCCGCAGCAACCGAATAAAGTATAATCCTCCCCAAAAACGAGCATCTTTCTTATTTTCTGAATTTATCTAATTACTAGCTAACCCGGGCCACACCATGCTGTGGCTTCCGGGTTAAATGAAAAAGAGCCAGACTAAAACTGAGCCGTCGTGCATTGCTGCGATCTCGGAAAGAATCAATTTTTTTTTTATTCACTGAAGTGACGGGTCACAACAGGAAGATTCTGTACCCCTCGGTGCTTAGGCACTATGTGAGAGGCACATTTTCACCAGTACCCCGAGCCAAAGCCCACGCCGGAAATCGAACTTGGGACCACCGAACTGCAGTCCGTCATGAACCAACTGCACCACGACGGGTCGTACAATACAAACATATTTTGGTTATTGAGCAAGTTGATGTGGATTGCTGCGATTCGATAGGATGCATTCACTTGCATCCCGCTTTCCTGCTTTCCCGTGCTTTGCCACTTTTCCGCTCTTTTTTGCTTGTGTTTTTTCCGGTGACGGATCAGCGCCTTTGCACTTTTCTCCTGGCGCGCATTGCTGTGATCTAAGGCTTAAGGAGGCATAAGGTTAGATCACAGGATTGGCAACTTGCTAGCCCATATAAGCACTGCTTGTCAAAACATCGTGGGTTAATATTCTATTGATGATATATTGTTGGAAATAACTTGGATTGCTGCTGCAGGAGGGGGCGAGAAACACCAAGAAGCAGGAACACTGTAAATCGTAGGCCTATTTAACGTGAGCACACGCGACCGCGTAATCAGAGACGATCGGGGCTCACACGACACAGCCAAACCAGCCACCAGCTGGGGCTGACAGGCTGAGGAGGAGTGGAGGACGACAGCTCGACGACCTCCCGAAACACAATTTGTGACCTCCGAGGTGGCCTCAGGCCACCGACAGCGCAACCGACGGGCCACCACTGCGGCGCTGTCCACGGAGGGAGCAGACTGTCCAGCACGACGGGGCATAGGGCCACCAAGCCCAACGACGAAGGCAGGCCACCCAGCACGAGCGAGGTGGCGGACGACGCGGTGGACGAGGTGGCAGAAACAGCACGACGACAGGAGACGAGACGGCAGGGACGACAGGACCCCTCCTGGCCCTTCACCAAGGGCAGGCCACCGAAGACGGCAGCCATACGACCGCTGAGGTGAGAACCATATACCATGACCACCGAGGCCACCGGAATACACGAACGACGCGACGACGGGAGACCTCCGGCGGCAGCACAGTGCTGCGGCGCCACCACTGGACACAAAGTCCACAACGACGGTGCGGCCACAACAACCACCAGGCTTCAGACAAGATGGTAGGAGGTGGCGGCAACCTACCCGACGCCACTCCACGGCCACGGCGACCACCAAGTTGCCTACGAGTTGGTGAGAGGTGGCGGTGGCAGTCAGCGACGGTCCGGCGTGACGAGACCACAGCGGCCACCCGGCGCTCGACGAGGTGGCAGGAGGTGGCGACGACCACACGCCGCAGAACAAACTCCCTATCGCAGTAGAGAGGTGGCTGGAGAGGTGGCAGACTGGAGGCGCACGACGACTCCGAAACCACCCGGCCAGCCACAGCCAGAAGACAGGGACAGCAGTGCCGCAGCACCGCAGTCAAGGACAGAGATGACTGCCTCCTCCTGCGCAACCACCTGCAGGCGACCCTTCGAGGCGGATCCCGACGGCCTCGAAGAACAAGCAGGCGGCCCGACGGCAGGCTGGCTACCAGACGACAGCATGTCCAAAAACGGAGGTGTCAGTCCACGGGTGGCCTGCTCCACCCTCCTGAACGGCAGGGAGGCGACAGGCTGGCCACGGCGATCCTCGGGTGCGCAGGCCGGCCACATCGCCACAGCGAAGGCAGGTGAGCAGCAACCACCCAGTGGCCACCAACGAAGAGGATGCCGGCAGACACCGGCGCTGGAGCAGGCTGGCTGCCACCTGAGGCGGGAGACGACAGCCTCAGGGAGCCAGCATACGGCAACACACAGTCCTGGCTGCCAGACGAGATGGATGACGACGGCCTCGACGAGCCAGGAGCCCCTCCGAGGGCGGCCTGGTCGAGCAGGGTGGCTGGCGACGGCCACCTCCTGTGCGCGCGACGCGGAGGAGGGCCAGCCCGGCCACCTGTGCTGTTGGAGGTGCTGGGAGCCACGGCTCCACCAGCCTCCCCCATCCTAGGCCACCAGAGAAGGGCAGCCCCGACGCCGCGGCGTCAGAGCTCCGGAGACTGGTGCCACCCAGACAGAGTGGCTACCCAGTCCACTGTGCAGTCTCGTCCTTTGCTGCACTTGGCGATGACTACGTCGAGGTCGGCAGCATCACCACCCTGCTCTGGAACAACGTGAGCAGGTGGCAAGAGAAGAGGCGCTTCAGAGCCCATGCCGCAGAGCCAGCTCCAGCAGAAGAAAGCAGACCATGCGCAGGCCGTGGCGCGGCGCTGCTCTGGCACGACGAGAGCAGGTGGCGGCGGCATGGGAGACGACGTGGAGGCCGCTGCGAAAACCTGCTCCAGTCCAGTAATAGCAGACGGCGGCGGCAGAAAAAACAGCGGCACACAGACCGCCACCCGGCGCTGCTTAGGAGCAGCGGAAGCAGATGGTGACGATCGGCAGGCCCAGCTGCTTCACGGAGGGCTTGCTGACTTGGTGGCGACACAGAAGACCCGCACTGTCCCGGCACGACAGGGACAGGTGGCCAGAACGACACTGGAGGAGCAGAACACGATGGCAGTCTTGATGGCCTGCTGGACACGCTGAGAGCATTCCATTGCTCCATCAGCGGATCCAGACATTCCTCCTGAGTCGATGCGGCGCTGGAGTCCACCTCCAGGTGGCCCATGGATGCCGTCTGCCACAGCAATCCAATGGGCATGCAGGTCCCCCACGCCTCCAGTCTTCCGGCATGGCCAAGGTCCAGCCAGAACAAATCGTCAGGACTGGAACTAAAGGCCAGCAGTGCTAGCCGGCCTTGGGCGTCATATCCAGCACACTGTCCTCCGGAGAACCAGAAGTTCCAGCCGGCACACGGAGATTAGACCGAGGGACACCCCCGGGGTGTATACGACGTCTTCCAAGACCAGATGGCTGGTGATCCCACCCGGCAGGGGGCAGGTCAAGTCCACCGTGCCCTCCCCACCGGGTGGAGTCGGGCGCGGTCCTCTCCCACGATGGTGTCAAGACACTCCGGCGGCCGGATGCTCCGGAACCACTGTGGATCCGGTGTGATGTGCTCCGAGGCACCAGAGTACACACACCACTTGTGTGCTCCGCCTTGGCTCCGGGGGTAACGACCCCACTCCCACGAGCCTGTCGTCAGGCTAGTGGCAGAAGAGCAGCTAACAAGAGCCCAGCGAGGCCCGGGTGGAGGCGCACCATCCGGCTGGCTCGCTGGGGCATCCTCATCTTGTGGCTGCTGGCAGGGGCGACGTCGCCGACCTTGACGGGGACGTCCACCACAACGCGGCGGCCGCTGGCCGGATCTACCCGGCTGCGGCAGGCCATGCTGGCCACAGTCTGGACAGGGAGCCAAGGACAGCTCATCCACGCGGGGTAGCTGTTCCTGCAGGGCAGCTTCCTGTTGCTGCCAGCGGTCCTGCTCATCGACGAGCTCCAGGATGAGGCCTTTGACTTCCAGCGGGACACTCTGCCTCTCATGGATCCATGCGAAGGCTTGCCAGCTCACTGGCAGGCTGGCCAGCAGGACAGCCACCACCTCCTCGTCGGCCATGTAGACGCCGTGCTGATCATACAGTGCGACCGTCAGCTCCAGCACCCGGCTCACATGGTCCCGCATGTTGCCTCCAGCAAACTTGGTGAAGAACAGCCGCCGCCTCAGTCCAAGCGACGTGTACTGGGTAGCGCCCTCAGTCCCTTGCAAGGGGGTGTGGGTGGGCTCAGCTTGTTCGGCTATCTTGGCTTACTTCCACTGACCACTACCACACACCAAGCACCTTACAGGGGAGGACAGGCAGCCCCACCACAGCACAAAACAAAGGAGAACCACTGGAGCCAGAAGAGCTCCACCGAGGCTAGGAGAGGAGGAGACCACTCCACTCTACTCGACCCTAGAGCAGAAAACACGCGGAGATGAGGGGAGGAGGAGACCACTCACTTAACTCAGCCTCTAAATTGGGGGGGGGGGAAACACGCGCACACCCCCAGCTCTCCACAAAAGTTCACCTTGCCTTGACCTTGTTGTGTCCTTTGTCCTCTTGTTGCTCTGGCCAGCTGAGGAGGAAACAACACCACACTCCTCACTGGCTGGATACCTCCACCGGATTCCAGGAGTCCCAACTCCACTGGGTTGATCCGGGAGGGAGAACAAAGAGCCACCAGCTCAACTGCAGCAGCAGGCTGCAGGACCCATAACCTGTTGGAAATCACTTGGATTGCTGCTGCAGGAGGGGGCAAGGAACACCAAGAAGCAGGAACACTGTAAATTGTAGGCCTATTTACTGAACTAAAACCCAACTGCAGTAGAATAGAAGACAGGCGACAAAAGAAACTACGTGGCAAAAAGAACGACTTTATTGCACTGATGCAAGTTGACTCGAATACACAACAGACCGACTGGACACGACGACAACTTGCTGTAGAGTGAGCAAAGCAAAGGCAACTGACCTTTCCTGGTGACGTGTGCACAGGTCGGCCAACCTGTGCACCCACCACACACTCGCCACCTGGTGGCTCCTGTGGTGGTGGTGTGCAGGGTGGCCCCGCAGGGCCGCACACTGCACACCCACCACCCCACTCACCTGGAGTGAGGTGGTGCGTCACCGCCGCCACCAATCAGGTGGCAACACGAGAGCACACCACCGAGTTTGACCTCTGAACTCGGTGGCGGGGGCGGACTCCCACTGAGCGTGTCTCCACCAATCCGGTTGCGACATGCTCACCACCACCGAGCTCACCCCAGAGCTCGGTGGCGGACTCCCTCGGAGGTGCGACTCTTCCAACATATATGTTCTGTGATTTCTGTGTACTGGAAACTGCCAAGTCAATCAACTCCAACCCTGACAGCAGACAGTTTTTCAGTTTCTATAATGTACATATCTTTGTCATAGTGCGCTTTCATGGTGCAGGTGATTGGGGGTTTCATGCTACTCACACTACCTCGTTCGTAGTTCAGTAGACGTCCGCTAGAGGCAGCCTAAAACCAGTTAATCCCGAAAAACAAATATATCCAGGCAATTTTTTCCATTTTTGTTTCCGTAACAATGTGACCGGGACTATGACCAAGGTTTTTTTTTTTTTTATTAATTGTTCAGCAAGGTACAAAGTTTTGAGGAAAAATAAGGATACTGATATAAATCAGAAATAATGATACTTTGTCCTTGCGAGGATTTTGAGCACCCATATTGCTGTGCAATGCAACGTGCGGGTGCTCTACGGTTTAAGTATCTAAATATGGCACTCTGCTGCTCAAATATAGTGTTAACTAAGAGAAAAAAAATTCATCTTTCACATATTACTGCGAATGACAATAAGGCAAGGATTAATCAATCTATCACATTATCAACAATAGTTTTGCACATTTTACACAATTTTGGATAAACATAAGAACCATTTAGCCCTGTCTATATAGAATCTCTTCCATATCACATTTAAACTCAGTTTCTCTGAGATATCGTTTATGCATAACATATGTTCGGCAATTCAAATGCACACCCAAATTATTCAATAAGAATGCAGCCTGACACGACAATTCACGCGATGTAAGCCGAAGGCAGACAACTGGTTGTAGATAGTAATGCTGAGACGCTAGACATGGATTTAACTTTGTTTTAGTCGTTCTTATATGTTGATTTAAATATGCAAACTCTAATAAACGAATAGAGTACAGCTGCAGCACTGTCAATTGTCCAACACTCCTAAGCATAATTTTCGTTGACATTTCAATGTGCTGTTGCTTTGTAATAAAGTACATCAATCTTATGATTGCATTGGAATATTTTTGGATATTTTTAGTTTGTTTTTGCGTTGTACCCCCCCATAAAATAATATACAGTTGAATATGTGTTAGAAAAAACGAATTATAAATAAGCAGACGTGTCTGCAAAGAGACATACTTCCTTATTCTAAACATAATTGCAATAGATTTACTCAGTTTTAAACGAAGATCGGTGAGGTACTGCCCCCAAGTTAAATCTGATGTTATTATAATTCCAAGATATTTAATCTTATCGCATTGATCAAGGATATTATTTTTAAGTAATATTTTCATCTTACATTTTTTCCTACGGTTGAATACCATAACTTTGGTTTTATTAATATTTAAACTTAGACCATTATTGCTAAACCAGTTAGCCAGTTTATTAAAGTCTATCTGTGTAGATTTTTGTAGATAATCCTCGTTCAAATGTGCATTTAGATACAAGGTATCATCAGCAAAGACCTGGATTTGACCCTCCAATTGGATCTGGAAAATATCGTTAATGAATATAATAAATAATGAATAATGAATATAATCATTGAAATCGGTCCAGTAGTTTTCCAGTCTATAAAGGATACACATACACACATACTTTCATTTATATATATATCACGTACAACAATACACACTTTAAATGTGCGCGCTAAGAGCAGCCGACACTTATCTTCACTTATTCCTTCTTGCTCACTCCGAGCTTGTGCTGCAGTTAGTGGCGGGTTATTTAGAACTGATGGTTACGAGTGGCACCTTAACATTGCGCTGTGGAAGTCTTATAAATTGATAACGTAAAAAAGATTATGCTCAGCAATATTAATAAATTGTATTCTGTATTTATTATTTATTAGCCGTGTTGTTCTAAATCTATTAAGACTTGAACATCCACCCCACAGTTAATTTTAGATTTGGTTAACACTCAAATTATTGGTGGGGTCCCATATTAATTGATAAACAAGTTGCACACACACGCATGATCAATCGTTTAAGATTTTATTAAAATACTTTTTCATAATTTGTTTAATAAACCAATATTTAATACGCCTCGTTTCGTTTAGGTCTCTCTTTCTACTTCTTCGAAATATCTTTCTACTTCTCTTAATTCTTCACGGTGAAGAAGTAGAAAGAGAGACCTAAATGAAACGAGGCGTATTAAACAAAGAGGGTTGGAGAGAGGAATAGGATTTTTGGGGTGCGCTCAATGCACAGCATTTTACTGTATATATTTTTTGTTAAATATAAAGGGCAGCTTCTCATAACTTTGACATCGATCTCGTGGCGTAATCATCTCGCTGAATGCTAGAATTGAAACAAATAAAGTCTTAGTTAATTTGCCCAATCCATGACCTCTCAATCAAATTTTATTGTGTCATGATCTAATTTTGATCATTGCATGCTCACCCCCACATGCAAATCACCAGGTGTTAGTTCTCCACTTTGGTAGAGGTATTAAAGGTTAGGATGTTCCGGTGCTACTGGTATACACATTTAGCCACTTTGTGTCCATTGTCCGAACGCAACCCGGTGGCCTGTTTACTTCCCCCTCTTCAGGTGGGGAGTGACTGCGGGGGCGTTGGAAAATAGTGTGATCAGGTGGTCTTTCCACCTGATCGCACTTATTGACCAAACGTGGCCCAGATTTCCATGGTCTTACGCCAAGTAAGACCATGGAAATTTTGTTTCGAAGTCACTTGACTTGGAAAGTTGCTCGGCCAATACACTGTGACTTGGCTTACCAGCAGTATTATAATTACTACCAACGTCTTCAAAATTGTTGATAACAAAATCCATTTATTTGCCTTCCTATGCAATTTATCTGAATCTTGCTGATACTTTGTCTGGATGCCACTTCGTCTCAACTCGCCAGGGGGAGCCACCTCTTGGTATAGGGCAATTTTGTGTGGCAGGGATTTCTCACTAGATGACATGAAATTGGCGCTGTTGTCCGGCGGCAACTTTGAATTTATATTATGATTGACCCCTGACGATTGGCACGCTAGTCTTACGCTGGGTGATATCCCTGTATCTCCTCTAGTTGGAGGCAAATTCAAATCCGCTATTTGTTTAGACCCTAGTGACTAGTTGTCTAGTCTTCCGCCAGGTGCCGCTGGTTTGCGGCTTTCGATTGGCGGCCAGTTTAAAACATCGCACTCCACCTGCCCATCAGATGACGCCATTTCTGTGACATTATTGGGCGGAAAACTGGAACTGTGTGTTGCATTTTCCAATAACCGGTACCTCGGTTCTTCCCTAGAGGGCGCTAATGCACTACTAAAAATAGGCGGTGATTTTACATTTGAATTTTTGAAAGACGAAATTGCCTCTTAGTTTCTTGCTAGATGACGTATTTTTCTCTTTGTTACCTAGCGGCGAATTTAAATTTGAATCTCGGCACGTTAGTGTTTTGCTTATCACTGGCAGCAAATTCAGTTTTTGATTCGGAAATGGAAGTTGACATTCCAGTTTCCTGTGTGATAGTGCTTTCGTATCAATGTCAAGCTGCGGCCGGTTTGTATTTGAAGTCTGGTGCTCATACTCTAGTTTCTTACTAGATGACATCGATTTCACACTATCGGTTGGCGGCAATCTCAAGTTCGGAATTTGGTACTTAGTTTGCGCTTGGCGTTCTAGTATGTCGCTAGTATGGGTAGATCTCAAATTTCTATTTGTGTGTTTTCGTATCAACTCACACTTGGGCTGCTCACTAGGCGGCATGGCCTTGACGATTACTCTGGGCGGTGACCTTGACTCCCAGGCTTGCCCTTTGCTAAGTGCCATGGTTGTCAGGTCATCACTATTGAGGCAGTCTCCTCTGTGCATTGAGTTTTCCTCAGTATCACCGCACGACCTCTTGGGTTGTGGTGACATGTTCTCCTTCTTGGGCGTCTTTTTGCTCAAAAGTTTGGAGTGTGTAGGTACTGAATGTGGTTCTTCGCTAGTTTTGGCGTTTGTCAGTAATTCTGCCTTCACAGTTATCATAACATTAGTTATCAAAGTCGTATTGGCACTTTGCCTCACGCTCTGCCTGCCACTTGTTGCACTCTTTCGGGAATCTTTTCCCTTGCGACTTGTGGTGACTTGTTCTCCTTTTTTGGCGTCTTTTTGCTCAAAAGTTTGGAGTGTGTAGGTACTGAATGTGGTTCTTCACTAGTTTTGGCGTTTGTCAGTAATTCTGCCTTCACAGTTATCGTAACATTAGTTATCAAAGTCGTATTGGCACTTTGCCTCACGCTCTGCCTGCCACTTGTTGCGCTCTTTCGGGAATCTTTTTTCTTGCGACTTGTGGTACCATCTGTCTTGACATTCCCACAACTTAGTGACAACTCCCTATTCCGTCCACTGCTCCCAACTGTTGACAAAAACTTTGCTGAGGTCATTCCATTGACCTCTGCAGTCTTTTCACCCTTGATCTCTTTGACCTTGGGAAAAGCATTCAATTCACTTTGTCCTCTGGACTTCTTTGGGTAATTTCTCAAAAAAATTGCCTTTGCAAATATTTTTTTGAGGAATTGTTTGGTTGACGGCACTCTGTGTGTCAATGTTTGTTACTTTAATCTTAGTATCACTTTCATCTGCTCTCTTGTGCTCAGGTGTCACCTTCAGCACTCTGTTTTTCTCATTTGAAAATTTTTTTAAAGTTGATGTATGCTCTTGCTGGCAGTTTGAAATAATTTGTTCTTGTGACTTGGTGGTCCTTGGTGTACTGGGGTTGTATCGACAGTTAAGTGCTTCTGTCACTTGTTTCTCTGTTTCGTTATGACCTTCAAGCTTTTCACCCTTGGCCTTGGTGTCTGCCCTGCTTGCTGGCACTGGTGACACTCTTGTTGAATCCACGTCAGGTGGTTCAGCGCTCTCTGACCATGGAGCTTCCATGTAAAGTGTAGCTATTTGGTTGTACTCCGGTGGATCCATCATTACTGGTCTTTCAGAAACAGCCTGAAGTACTGGTGTCTTCTGGTGTCTGAGACGCTCATTTCGCTCTCTGATGACCACTGGATTATGAGTGCAACGCTTTGGCGGTTTTATTTTCATCCTCTCTCTCTATTTCTATGAAACTGCTTAGAACGTCTCTCCCATTTTGTGAGAGGCTTCTTGGTGAGGATGTGAGGATCTGAATCTAGATCAAAATGTGTGGCTAGTATTGTACCACTCATCACCAAGAGGCGTTTTTGTTGAGCAGAGGCGAAAACCACTGTTGCGTAAATTAGATCAATGTCATCTCTTCTCTTAGGGGGCACATCAGGGTCAACTGCTTGCCCTGGTAAAGCCGGCTCGGTTTGTTTGGCTTTCACAATGTTAGCATACGTGATGATGTTGTCTCTGATTGCCTCTGGAAAATTCTTGAATGGTCATCATCCACGACTCGTCGTGGCCCAGTTGGTTTAGTGACCGACTGTGGTTTCGGCGGTCTCGGGTTCGATTCCCGGCGCGGGCT
>JAQGBY010005286.1:0-14930 GCA_034698785.1 Mycogona germanica | reverse complement strand
TTTTATTTCTCTTAATTTTTCCACATCTCAAAAGACAATAAATGTCTTAAAAATGAGACATTTTTTAAAGTGTGTACGGTTGGTGGTGCATTGGTATTACTCCATGATTTTTGACTTTCTTTGCCACTATTTCTAGGACATATTTCGAAATTTTGGAAACCGAACTTGCGCAAGGACACACCAAAAATATCGTGTGATATAGCAAACATTTCCATTTTTTTTATTGAAAAATCTAATCTTATAAAATTACAAAATCTTTTATACCTCACGAACAGCGAAACGAAGCGCCATGAAATTTACACTGGATGCAGTGCCGCAAAATTCTACGGTAAATGCTGCTTATTTCAGTTCTATGTTTTGTTGCGTTCATGAGATATGAATTTAACAAAAAAAAAACGACGTCTTAAGGGGTTAGATGGCCTAGTAAACATTTTAGCGTTTTCCCAACAAATCGAGTTGTGATGGTTCAACTCTTAAAAAAATGTGTTGGACCCACACAACTTTAATTCCGGTTGTACGCACAAGCGGGTGATAGATCTAGTGAATTACCTTTCTGCCTTTTGTGCAAACATTTGGACCGTCACGAGCCACCCCCTCCCACTCCTTCCATCTTCTTCTTCCAGTTGGGCGCGCACACCTGCCTTCTTACGCGCAGACACACTCCAAAACTTTTAAACTAGATTCTTCGATTTATGGGCACAGCCTGGTTGAATGACCTGTGAAATCCTTCCAAGCATTGAAACCCTCCCCCCTCCCCCTGCCCAGCGTGGCATTTAATCACACTAGAAATTGAGAAGGACACCACGATTCATTCAGTAACGTGTACATCTGTTCTTTGGGTTTCATGTGTACACATAAAAAATGTGTCAAAGATTATTTAATTAGATCAGATATTGTCAACGATGAACGCAGAACACAACTCCGGTCGATTTCTACTCGCAAATGTCGTCGCCTGGTCAGCCAATACTCTCTCTCTCTCCATTGATCTTGTCTCAATCGTATAGTGATATTTTCATAGACCATCTTACATTTCACACAGCTACATCGTGAGTTTGTATTGGATTGTGTTGTATTGTATTGTATTGTGGTGAATGATAATTTCAGTCCGAGTCAATTTCAGTTACCTAACTTCTGCGGTGAATACGTTTTATTATATATTAAAAAATATAAGAGGCAAGATCGTACTTGAAATATAATAAAATAAAATGTTCATAATAAATTCATAATAAATTCATAATGAAATAGGGGTTGTCTCCGGGACAGCACCGCACGAAAAAAGACGACCAGAGTCGGCGAGAAACTCTCAAATAAAATAATAGAAAACACTCTATTATTCGATAAGGATAACTAACCGAGAACCATTGCAACTGACGACAAAGGATGAAGGCGATTCACACTTATTTTCTCACATCCTCATCTCCCGAGGAAAATTAAAAAGATTAAATATAAAAGTTAAGTATTAAAGTTTTATAATTATAAGTATTTCAATTATAAGTGAAGTTTTATATTTAATCTTTTTAATTTTCCTCTGGAGATGAGGATGTGGGAAAATAATCGGTAAGTGTGATTCGCTGTCGTCCTTTGTCGTCAGTTGCAATGGTTCTCAGTTAGTCATCCTTATCGAATATTAGAGTGATTTCTATTATTTTGTTTGAGAGTTTCTCGCCGACTCTGGTCGTCTTTTTTCGTCCGGTGCTGTCCCGGAGACAACCACTATTTCATTATGAATTTATTATATATTTTTAAACCCATATTCTAACTAAAGAAACAAATTCCCCGCCACACATAAGCAAATATTTGATCTTCTAAATCTCATCGAGACTTGCTAACTCTATATCTCATCGAGATTGATGAGATAAGCGCATCACAGTCGGTTGGATCATTCGTGCATGCACGCTCGAATTGTAAATTACAAATCAGTATCATTCGCGAATTCATAAATATTTAAGCAAATAAATACACACTGGATTATAATTTGGATAATTTCACCGAAGCGTCGACGTTACGTTTCTCCTTTGTGAATCTGTGAATCTCACCTGCGAAATTGACCGCCCTCAATCCAGGAAGTAAAAAATAGGTGCACTAGAGACGAAGTAAAGGGGTGAGGGTGGCGCCAGAACAGAGATAAACCATCATGGCCATGTTTTCCCCAGAATGCATAAACGACGACCTCCAATGTTGCAACATGTATGTCTGACACTTGATTACCCCCTGCCATACCATGACTCCCCCCTAACCAAAATCTCACAAGCGCACTCACTGATGAGACACTTATCACACACAACACTAGAATTTAAGGGTTTCACCTATATTTTCTGTTTAGTCTAATTTGATGTCGTGTCACATGGACATATATGTATTGTATATATTTCACCAAAATTGAAATGAGATTGTCACATTTTATAGCACCAAAAAGAGGCATGATTTAGGGGGCCTGAAGTCACAACTAGAAAATTTAACAATTTATCTCGGTCTCGGCTAGTCTGAATTTCATTTCCTGCGGGAAATTTATGGCGGATGGAGGGAGGTATTTCAGTTTAATAGAAGAATAATTCAGATATAAAAAGTACGCATTCAATCAATATTTTTCGCAAACAAGATTAATTTTTAAAACTTTGTTGACACGAAATCATAATTTTTTTTTAGAATAGTCAATCTAATTTTTCTTTAAATTCAAGAGCTATGATTCGACTATGTGGATCGCTCATTAAAAAATAAAAAAAAGATATATTTGTTACTAAAGCATTTGTTTAATTTTTTTAATTCACTGTAGTGTAAATCACAACAAGAGTTTTTATACCCCTCTTGGTGCTTAGGCACTCTGTGAGGGGGGACACATTTTCACCAGTACCCCGGGATCGAATAATCAAGACACCGCGCCAGGAATCGAACCCGGGACCGCCGAGCCACACAGTAAGTCGCTAAACCACTTGACGGGTTAATTGGGCAATACGTTTCACTGGTTGATACATGTGCTTCGAGTCGAATTTCCCCCAGAGTGTATCGACCGACGGTGGTCTCAAATACGGGGCCTGTTAAAATAGGACAACCCTAATCTTCGTCCTTAATCGATTATTCGACTCTCCCCTCCTCTCTGGTCCTGCTCGCGGGTGTACATTGAAGTTATATTTATTTTAAGTTTTGCAGCAGCGCGAAACAACCCCTCCCCCTTCCCTACCCTAGTACACACATACACACAACACACTAAGGTTTGCGTTCTGAGTTCGTTGGCACAGAAAGACAGATATTTATATATACATGTACTTTCTCCTGCTTACACGATCAAAAGAAACCACCCATCTTCTACGTCGAGGATCGAAGGGTGAACAACCTCCCCAGTAGTTGGCGTTGAATCAGTTATGTGGGCAAAGAGAGCGGGACCCCTCCTCCTTCCCATCACAAGTACACACACACACAGAGACCACAAGGTGTGTGTGAATGTCCTTTGAGAGCGTCAGCAGTGAAAACACAGCGATCGCCTACTTGGCCTTGAATATGGGACATTGAACTCTGGCGGTTAACGGACACCTCGTTTCACTTTCTATTATGTCTGTCTCTCTCTCTCTCTCTCTCTCGCTCCTTCACGCTCGCTTTGCTGCATGACGCGCACGGTGGAAGCAATAACCTCTCTTTGTCGGCCATTTTTCTCCATAGAGTCTCTTCGTCATCCGCATCCTCCCACACACACCCTATCCCAATCACTTTCATTTTGCACTTGAGGGGTTTGTCAAATAGAGTACAGTGAAGGGGGACAAAGCACGTTGACAACTTGTACAGAGTGACAGGAAATGCTCGAAAATGTTCACTTTTTCAAGAATTATAACAATCTTGAGAAAAGTTCTCGTCCATCATATATTCATAATACGGCTAGAGATTTTTATAAAATACAAAAGTTGTATATTTTAAAGTGTCACAAATGATTACAACTTTAACCGGCCAGCCCGTCATTTTTTTTTGATCGATCCGCATTTTTTTGTACGGCAGGATGTGGAGTTTTGAAAAACAATTGACCCGATAAGAGGTTAGATCGTACATGTAAATCGTATAAATCGTAAAGAAAAATGTAGTATCCGTGATTATAATCATAAAGCACTAATTTCTTGCTGATTTTGCACTTTGTGACGGTTGGCTACCAGGGATCCCCCTCTGGTACCACCTTGCCTCCTGTCATTATAGGTGGAACTGGAGGGTAAAAGACAAAGGAGGGAGGAAAGAACGCTGGCGGATCCCAAACCAGGGTCAGCAATTGCAATACACATGACCAACAAATCAGTTTTTGGTGAGCGGCAGTGAGCCTTTAAAATACATACAATACGTTTGTACTAAGTGAGACATCACGACTTACTGTTGCGTGGCCATTGCCATTATAAAATGACTTCCACAGTAATTACTTTCCATTTCCATTGTTATTTTGGCCAGCAGCACACAATACACACGAAGCAGCAATACAAATATCCAGGTCCCAACATATCTTTTCAATCCATATCCAGGTCGCCTTCTGGGGGGGTTTTGAGGAGTTAAATTACTGGTAAACCCCTTAACAAATATATATATATATATATATATTTGAAAGCCAGAGTGGCGTAAGTCGATTATTTTCTTCTTGAAGAAGAAAAATTTACGTGACATTTTCTTTCGATAGTCTGACATGCCAAGATTGCATTTTTAAAAAACGAATTCGAAAATTGAAAAAATTGACTTACACAGCGTTTTACCCTTTTAAAATGCCACATGGACATTTTCTCAATGGCACGATTTGAATTAATAAATAAGTGATTTAAAAGTGACGACCAAGGTTGCCAACTAATTAAAGGATATACTAATGAGTACTGATGAAACGACTAATTCAGTGTCTCAAAGTAGCATGGTTAATATATTAATTTGACAACCGAATGAACTATGCGTGTGTGTTATGTCCAGTGCCATCAAGTCGTTTCCAACCGGTCATCGCGATCAATCGCAGGATCAATTCCCGGTCGAGACCATCCGGAATTTTTCGGGCGAAAGAAATAACTGCGTGCGTTTTTCTTCGAAATGGAATTAAAGCCATGAGTTTTTGAACGATATGGCCCTTCCCAGGTGGCTTAGGCTACGCTAAATTACCAGGTGCGCCCCTAGCTGGGTGTTCTTCGAGGCTGACTAAATTGATAAGCCTTAACTATATTTTCAACCATAATTACGTTCCATCTTCAACTGTTATTTGTCCTCGACGTTGGTTCGGTTCTCTGAATTTCGTTACTCCAGAAAAAAAATCATACGGGATCAAGGAATATCTTGATCCCTGAATCATTTTATGCTCAATCCTTCCAACCCTAGGCGAAAGATCTTTTAAAATAGGACCGTTAAGGACCGGTGATTAAATTGGCAGGTCGCCTACCTGCCCCCCCACAGGTAGGCAACCTGGCAATTTTGCCTAACCTAGGTTGCCAATGAAAGGGATCCTTAACATCCCGAAGCGAAAGGTCAGTTAAAAGAAAGTGTTGGATGGTGCCATTTGAATTTGCTAAGGTCGGCTTGAGAGGAAGAGGAATTACCGGCAAACAATGGGCTATATTTCCTATAGGCCAATTACATTGTCATTATCTTAACGGTATAACAGACATCCTTTGTGAAAAAGGAATTCAAGTTTAAAACGATTTATTAGATGCCATCTTTGCTTGGTACCATCGAAACAAATCTGCCCATGACCATTTATTTGAAAGCTCGCGGAATTGTTAAACCGCCCTCACTTCAAAACGTCATAGCGGATTTGCTTCGAACAAATTGCAATGGCAAAACAAGCAGCGCCCTCTCTATTTAGATGGTTACATTTAACAAATGAGGCGGTGAATTTAATACATAGTGGCGAAACTCGGGATTTTCTCGAATTGAGAGGTTTAACTTGAGGTGCTGGAATAAATTCAAGAGCGTCAAATTCGTTAAGGTGAAGTATTGAATATTTCTTTGAGGCTATCAACAAATAAATGAAACTAAAAATAGAAGAATTTCTACCAATTAAATGTTTGTTCTCCACATGAAATTTAAGTTGGACAAGCCACATTAACTTCGTCCATCTTTAAAATGTTGCGAACCGAAAAATAAATTATGAAAATTCTTGAAAGATTAAACATACTTTTATATTAGTGTATTTTTAAAGTAAAACGATAACGATTTGTGCATTGTAATCGCTTCGCCGGAAAATTCAAATATGGCGTCTGTACTTGACCAAAATGTCCTAAAGTTGACCGTCTCTGACTTGTAAGGTCAGAGATCAGTTTCTACCCAACGACTCGCTAACGATCCCAATTTAAACAAACCCTAGTTCTAACCAAAACTAACCTTACATACCCAAATAAATGTTAAATTTTTTTTTAATGTCTATCTTTCTTACTTTTTTACCTCTCGATCGCAAAATCTGACCAGCCCCCTACACCATTCAGCTATAGTGGCACGGTTTAAAGAAAACTGCCCTTAGTTTCCTTTTAAATACATTCTAACCCCGTATTCCACTTGTATGGATACTTTTGGGACACCCGTTCTATTAAACACGAAAAATTAATTTTGAAATAGAATTGGCAATATTTTTATAATCTAAAATATACCTTCTCACGAGAAAAATTGTAATTATTTTTCAATGATTTGTAATTCATGCGTGATTCATATTTTATAAATTGTATAGTGTACATTAAAAAAAAAAGATTTTTAAAAACCATAACTACTATTTTTGCGGGAATTTACGAGGATGTATGCATGCACTTTTACAAAATCGTGGAATTATCAAATATCGTCATTTTCCCCAGTAGTCATCAACTCACAATTGTGATTTAGGTAGTCATTAAAACAAAATAATGGGCATACAACTCTTCTCGAATATAGCAACAGTGTCATCCGCATGCAATAAACGATATACAGAACTCGTTTACAACATTCCGCTTCACAGACCATAAATTCCCACGAAATACAATGATTGACGAAGTTTCTTATTAAAAGAAAACCTGGCTTTGAAGATTTTAATTTCTCATTCTATGTCCCCCCCCCCTCACATAGTGCCTCAGCACCAAGAGGGACACAGAAACTCCTATTGTGATATACACTTCAGTGAATTAAAAAGAAATAAAAATAAATAAATATAAAATAAAAAATTTGCCGAGTCTTACATACAAGCCTGAAGAGCGCACTGCATATCGTGGCGACTAAAAACATGATTAAAATTGAACTAATTTTTAATTAATTTAAATACAAGTTTCGTTTTACAACAAAAAAAGATTATTTTTAACAAATGACTACTTTAGCTCTTCGAATATTTTTATTTGATATATTTAATAGATAATTTATTCAATAGATAAAACCAAAAACACAATTTAGGCGACTTCACAATGAAAGACACCAAATTTAGAAAACAGTCAGACATTAATATGCATACAAGTTTCGTTTTACAACAAAAAAAGATTATTTTTAACAAATGACTACTTTAGCTCTTCGAATATTTTTATTTGATATATTTAATAGATAATTTATTCAATAGATAAAACCAAAAACACAATTTAGGCGACTTCACAATGAAAGACACCAAATTTAGAAAACAGTCAGACATTAATATGCATACAGCTTTCAATTAAGAACTGACGATTTCACAGGACAATCTGATTAATATATGGAGAATTTTGATACCTATATGAATGTATTAACAATTCTAATACCAGTAACAGACGCGCCCAATCAATACGATTAATGTACTGTATTAAATAAGATTAATGGAAAATAATACGCAAATCTTTAGTCTGATGAAAGCTACCCCAAATATACAAAATAGCTCCAAATATTGAGTCGTTCGATACACGTCAACAAACCTTGCGAAGGCGTATCGATTTTAGAATTGGGTTCATTTAGGAACACATAAGAGCAGCCCAGAGGGCATCAGCAGAAGAAAGAAAAAACAGACTCACGACAGATTCTTCCCGCTAAGGCATCATCCGGGCTCATTGACCTGTGGATTCACCCGTACACAGACTTTGCAAATGCCGAAGCAAAAATCGATTGAATCTGTCAAATGAATGACGTTCGCTCTCGAAATAGAGGGGTTTATGGGGGAAATAGAGAATTTGAACGACAAACTAATCCAAGAACATAAAGAGTAGTCCAAATTTCGATTTATCAACGCATAAGTTTCGCTCGAGTCGTCAATGTTTTCCGTAACCAGATTTGCCACTCGGGGCAATTGCCCTTTCGCTCAAAAGAGGCCTATCGACTGCGTGCATTACCGGTAGGTGGCACTAGTTACGTCTTTTGGCAGGTAACATTTGGTTAAGATTGTCACCGTCAGAGGCGCCTAATTCGCCAAATCCCCATGCCACACTTATAAGCACGCTTCACTCCTGCGTGCTTGAGTCACTATAGAGCTTATACTAAGCCTGGGCTAGGCACAATTACCAGGTCGCCTCCTGAGGGGGTTTTAGGGCGAACACGCTGGTGGACCTCCTTAACAAATATCTCTGAGTCACTATAGTGGTGCGTTGAACTATTGATATCGTTCGTTATATATGCAACGGGACTCGTGCCTGAACGATATCAGGACACGTTCAAAATCGATGGTGACCTAGGTTACATACAGACCTAGGCTAGGCTGGTGGTTTTGAGGCTAGAATGCCGGTAAACCTCATCAACCAACATAGTCAATAGTAGTGATGGATCTAATGTAATTTTGCCGCAAAAGACTACAAGCATGGTCTTGAAGTCTCCGAGAAAAAAACACCTTAACATAATAAATAATCTCAAATATAAAGAGAGGAGCTGATGGTAGTAAATACTAATTAAAACGAATTGCAGGACGACAATTATTATCTCGGTAACAAGGATGATTTAAACAGGATGTTTAATCACGCTTCCAATGATTTACGATCAATTATTTACAGATAATAATTAATAGATAAAAAGTTTGTGAAAACAGCTCGAAAGACTTGGTGTTGTAGTCTGAGGTGGGTTCACAGTGGTGACTGCATCGTGTTCGAATATATATACGTGTTGTTGGATGGAAAACACATAGCCCGAGCATGCTTTTGAATCGACCAACTTCTGGGGCGGTTCACGACGCAGTGACGATGTCTGTGGCACGGTTACGTATATTTGGTTTCTTCTTTAAATACGAAAAATTTTAAAATAATAATAAATAGAAAATAATAAACAATGTTTCATTTTCAATAGTAGTGATGATCATTCAATTTTATTCATTGTTTATTATTTTCTATTTATTAACAAAGACCCAGAGACTGTCATAGCCGATGGTCCAATTATTATACAATTGACTGGAACACGAAAAATAAAAGTCTAATTTTTAACGTGCTATAAAATCTTTATTAATTAGTTTGGTAGTTACAGATTTGGCGCTTGGCCACTAATCCCACTAATCCAATTAAAATTATATTGAAAAGAACAAAAAAAAAAAAAACAATAACTTTTAGAACTACGAAGCGTCTGGCGCGAGTTCTGTTTTCATGTGAATTCGAATGCGCCACCTTGATTGGAACAAAAATCGACATTCTTCTAAATTTTAATAAACCTTCTACAATTAAATTGAAAAGAACAAAAAAAAACTTTTAGAACTACGAAGCGTCTGGCGCGAGTTCTGTTTTCATGTGAATTCGAATGGCCTTGATTGAAACAAAAATCGATATTCTTCTAAATTTTAATAAACCTCCCGAACAAATTGAATGCCATATGTCTCGATACATGACTGGAACGACATCACAGAGGAACGAAGAAAAAAAAAACAACAGACGCGCACGAACAAAAAACTGACTCTCGAATAAGTCAACGTCCGTACCCCAAGATGACTACACACACACACACATCCCGACCAAGGTGACTATAAAAAGTGTTTTACGTATTTGAGCGGTCACTCACCTTGGAAAATCAACGGATCCTTTTGCTACTACATGTCTACGCTCTCGCTCGCGAACGACATCCCCCCCCCTCCTCATCCTCCTCCTCCTCCTCCCCCACCCCCCTTATCCCACTCAGTGCAGCAGCACACAATACACACCTGACTGGTTTCTCCACGCCCCTCCTGCCAACCAGTCACGATCATCGGTCGCCAACATCATCATCGTCAGACAGGCCATTGGCACAGTCAGGCAAGAAGAAATAAATAATATGGAGGGGGGAGAAAAAAAAAACACCTAGGGTCAACGCCATCTGGAGAGAGCGACAGTAAACGCGAAAAATACTCCGCCGTTGTACTACACAGTATATACCTGGCCATCATTTCTATTTTCTCGGCCATTTCAGTTTCGTTTCCCCCCAGTGCTTGTTGTCAAAGAGGACGTTGAACTGGACGCATTTGCCTATGGTAGTCCGGCGCGGAGTATGTACGTAGTACTACTACAAACAGGCTGTACATGTACATGTACAGTATAGGTGTGTACATATAGAGTAGACGTCGGGGGTTGGCGTTTATTGAGCTTGGTGCTCGTTCGTCGTTCGAGGATTTTGACCCAGAGCGAGACACGCCAACCCGGATCTCGTGCTGCCAATTAGACTCCAGGGGAGCAAAACAACCTCATTCCCTGAAACACCTCAAGAGTATATGATATCACCTCAAAAATATGACTCAAATGATCGACTAATGACTGGGCGACCACTGCATGGTTAAACTGTGATGACAATTATTGACCCCCTTGATATGATTTATGCCCATATTTTAAATAAACCTTTTATAATCTTAAGATGCACGCAAACTATACTTTAACCATGTGAGAAAATAATAAGGCTCTTGAATCTTTTTTTCAAAAGAAAAATATTACTTACGGAATTGTCCAGGTGGAACTACTGCCCAAGAGCGTCTTCCAATTTAATGGTGTATTAATTTTCAAGCAGCATATCAACGTAATTGGGATTTCCGTTATATACAATTACAAATACGTAATTCAGCAAGAAGACTCAATCCGATTACAATCCAACTGACATTAGTGGGTTTATATTGACTATAACTCAAATATCTATAGAACTAGACAATTTAATTAATAATAGCGAGAGTTGAATTGATAAAAGGTAATTGTGTGACATGTGGGAGCGACTGATCTAAACCAGGTGTTCGATTTATTAAAAAAATGTATCATTTAAAAAATGGACCTTGCAGATTAAGTAAAATTGAAGATGTTCATTAGATTATTTTGGTGACTGTATAAAAAAGACCAGGAAAAATGAGACATTTAAAGATGGACCTTTCAGCTTAACTAAAATTTAAGTTGTTGATTAGATTATTTTGGTGACTAAAAAAAGACCAGACGTTTTTATAATGCTGACCCACAATTTAGGAGAAAAAAACTTCTCGCACTATTTAGAAGTCCTGGATGTTGGCGAGTCAGTTTCAAAGCTGCTCAACTTCTTAAAATATTTTTTTTTAGTGGTTGTTTTTCAGATTACGCTTACAAATGCCGACTGTGGCGACACCCATCGCCCTTAACGTGCAACTGATGGAGGAAGGAGGGAAAAAAAGGAAATGGCGGCCGTGACATTCCTCGTCCCATAATCGAAAGCCAGCTGAAGGAAACAACGTGCTCCGGGCGCGAATCAGTCAGCTGTCTGCGGCGCATCCAACCAGCCCACAAATTTTCCACCGAAAAAAAAACCACACTCATTTCACTCTTTCAGTTCATTGACCTTCGCTGAAGTTGGATAACAGCGCCACCATCCGCACAGGTTCAGCAAAATAATTATAAGTTATATTACACGCGCTATTTGCAATCGATAGTATTTTAGTCTCAGATCTTGACTAAAAAGCAAATGGCCTTTTTCCGAACATTCTAGAAAAGCATGTCTGAAATTATTATGTAATGCGCTGAAATCTACTTTTTAAATAGAATTTAAAAAATATATATTTCTAGCGTCTGTGACAATACCGTGCAAATCAGAAGAAAATTGACCAAATTATTAAAAAAAAATCTTGGGGTCCATTCGAAATGATCAGAAACGTTCATCAACTTTTTATTTTTATTTTTTTTGACCGTGTCACATTTATTGAATTTACGATCTTACGTAAACTCGATGTGTGTCGTACGAATCGTGCTTCCTGAAAAGGCAGCACCATTTCCCACCTCTCAAATACAGTATAAACACTTTATAGTTCATGCATACAGTGTATATATATGTGTGTCTGTAGGAGAATTACACATTCCATGTTCAATTAAACATCCACAAACCCACAACCAAATTAAGTCGTGCTGCACGCACTAATTGTTAAACAATAGTCAACGCATTCAATAAACACACACACACACACACACACACAAAAAGGAAAGAACAATCTGAACAAAATGCACGCAATAACTATGTCTATTCACAGTGGTTATGCGAAATTCGAAAGAATGTGTGAAATGGTCGTGTGAAAGAAAGAAACTGTGCCTCTTATCGGACATGTCTTTGTCGACCATTTGGAACTGAAGCTGGTGATTATGTTGAAACCTATTCAGAGGGCGCCACCAGAGCTGCAGGTGTTGCTCTAGCCCAGTGCGCCTTACCACACCAATATCCACCATACGGCTCGTCATTTGGTCATTCTGGCGGCAGGTACACCAGTTTCCTGGCGGCTACGATTGACCGCGGTCACCGGGTCACGCTCGGCGGCACTTGGACAAGTTCACCAATGATCGATCTCCAGAAATCGTAAAGAGTTGAGGAACATCTTGTGAAAGGAGAGCGGGAAAGAGGCTTCATGCAATACCCAGACGACCATTTACCAGGTCATTGACACCGCACAGCAGCGACCCTGGCGGTATATTAGCCAATACGCCGCCAGATTTAGGAAAGTACACTGTATACCTGAGACCACCAATACTACAGTTTACATACTTTTTGGGCTAATCTTCGGAGTTGCTAATATAAATCTAGACCTGGATTCAGTCCAAAGGAGCTAATAGCGATATCGATAGCGATAGCGATGTCTCGTTGTTGTAAAAAAAAGTATTGACTAAGTTTGGTTATGTCCACACTGTAAATGAATCGCCCATTTTAACGTATTCCAAGCGTATCAATTTCCCTTTTAAACCCCACGTAATCCATGAAATGAAATAAAGTAAAATTAGAATTAATTATACGATTTTACGGTTAATATATTTTACATTTCAAGACCCCTCCAAAAGAGTACCACAGCAATAAAAATATAATTAAAATGCCAGTAAAATCTTGGAAATTCTTGGAATATAGCAACCAGGATTGACTTTAAAAATTAATTCGCTAATTAAGTTAATTTAAATAAAAAATAAAAACTAAGTTAAATTAAGATTGAACATATATATATATATATATTTTGGCAAGGTGCAGTATTTATTACGTAATACACAACATCAAATTGTTCGAAAGTTGTTCTTTATATTAATTTCAATTATTATTATAATATTAATTTCTGTAGCTTGAAACAGCGTAATATTTTTCTAACATTAAGGGGATAACACAACTCGTTTAAAATTGCGGAAATCATGAAATGACAACATTTGAAAACATTCTTTATATTAATTACACAATACATGTTTATTACCCTGCAAATCTTATTAACATTTTTACCGCTCAAACGAAATTACAATTGCAGAAAAGCTGAATCATTTATGATTCGAATTATGTGTGAATTAACATTCGGGTGATACTGGGCCTGCATCGTCCTGAGACCCGAGTCCGTTATGAAGAACCAATCGACAATGGTAACGAAAAATAAAATTAAAAATTCATCGAACGATTTGGTGTGAAAATGGAAATTACTTTTCAGAACTGCTGATATGCACCTGTCCGATAAATGTAATGTGGGTGGGGGGAATTGAATTGTAATCCACTTCAAGATTTGTTCCCAAAACTTTCCGAGAAATGTCGTGCGCTTGGAAGAAGGTCTCAGGAAAATCGCCTTCACAGTATGATGGCATCGTATCTGGTATCTCCAAGAAGGAAAAGGGTTAAAGAAAAAAAGCAAAGCAGCAAGATGCTTGAGTTATGTCTATCTAAATGAGCGACACGCGTATACATGGAAAGCGCTCTCCGAGAGAACCAACCACACACACGAGATAAAAGAGTGCGGAAGTGAAAATCTGGTTCTGAAAATCGGACAAAAACCTCCCTCTCGTCGTCAAACAGGAAGGTCAAGTGTAGTCGTAGCTGGCAAACTGACTCCGTGACCCAAACCGGGTCAACGAACTCTTTCTGCTTGCAGTAACCGAAAACCCTTTCTAGTCGCGTATCCGATGTACGCTTTATCGCTAGATGGCGCTCTTTTCGCTGCGCGACAGCCGAATTTCAAATTCGCTACTTGTAGCCCATTGGAGCGCTTGAACAGCAGCGAATCTATCACAATGCCAAAAACGAAGTTGACACTTGCATACGTTTCAGATTGGATCACGAAACCTAGACACAATTCAAAATCAATTAATTTTGCAAGGATACATACACCAGCACATTATGATTTTTTCAATGATTTATTTTTTGACAGGAGGACTACCAGCCTCTCCGACTCAAAACACCCCTATTACTTTTATGTTTATATCTGCGCAGGCAAGCCACTAGGCTAACAAGGAACGACACCACTAATAGATAAATAATAATGCAAACATGTAAACATCGATCCTAAATATTTGTAAAATTGTAAAAATGAGGTCCATCTACACCAAAGGCGGCAAACTGAAGCATACTATGTTATGAAATTCTGATTTCTAAAAAAGCTTCTCGACATTTTACTATCAGGCTACAGCAACGCAATGGTCATGTATAACAAATGAATTAAAATTTAAAAATAAATGTCATATCTGGGCTATTTTCACTCGAAAATTACCGTTTTTATCGATACAAGATAACCTCGCTAGACTCAATCATAATCTATGAAATTCACAATTCTACTATATTTATTTACAAATAATTGGAACTATTTTGGCGGATTACGACGGAGTCTGCGACTGTGCGTAGCCAGTCAATGAGAT
>JAQGBY010005285.1:0-14932 GCA_034698785.1 Mycogona germanica | reverse complement strand
AGAGAGCGATGAGCGAGTGTCCAGTAAATGGCTGAAGGATCTGTATTTATACCCAAAGTAGCACACGCTCCGGCAGATATGCTAATTTCGTGACGTGGCGAGCAGCGATTGGTTCAACGTTACACGTCACCCTGCATTTGCCATAGTAATATTTTTTTTACCCTCTCCACGCGCTGATGTCGCTGGTTCTGGGAGCGTCTGCGAAATTTCACCCCCACGGCTATTTTTGAAAAGCCTGGCGAGGAAGAGGCAGGCTCGTTCAAAAAAAAAAAAATGCGAATATCGTGGGGACGGAAACATGAGGCGCGTTCGTCAACAGATCGCGGGTTTCAATGCGCCTCGCCAGTACGGCGTTATACTTACCTGGAATTGTTGAACGCGCCCTATCGCTGACGCTGTCAACTAAATGCTAATTACTTTTTCACAAGGGTGACGAGTGATTTCCAAACACATTAGTGCAGTGACAGCGCCATTGCAGGATTCGAAGCAAATTGAATCTTAAATATTTGTATAAACGCGTGGGTTTGATGGCAAAGATGTCCCCACCTAAAACGTAGGCAACATCTTTTTAATCACTGTTTAGAATGTTGGGCGTTCCCCCAAAGCAACACCATCGTACCCCGTCACTGCGATATTCGATTTTCTGAAATGCACTTTTATAGTTCGGTCGTTAAAAGTTAATTTCTCTTCGGTCATTTTGTAGCAGTTGTAAAAAAACCTAGACTGGATAAACCTATAAACGGGGCGACTGTGCACGAAATCAGCCATGTGGTCATATTTTCAATATAATTGCCAAATTTTCGAGGTGTAACTTAAAGAATGTTGTATTGTTTTTCAGAATCTATAATATTGCTTCAAATTAGATTCTCTAGTTTAAATACAGCATTTTATTTAATTTATTAAGCCGGATCATTTAATTTATGTGCCTTTGCATTTGCATTGCCCCATTTTATTTCAATCAAATTATCACAAACAAAATACTCAAATGATAATATGTAAAACTAATTAAACGACTCAATAAATAATATCAATCAATTTTCTCCAAATCCCATTCAACAGAACCTCTTTATTTTTGCAGACGTCTGTACGAAAACTCGATAGATGTCAACGAGACTGACTCTCTGAAGGCGTTAATATTGTCCGGCTTCTGGAGAAAGGTCAGTGGGTGCATTGAACGCTTCACGGTTCCATTATTCAGTCGTCCGATAATCGATACCCAGTGTCTCGCCGAAAGTCCCGAAACAAATATCTTCGATGCACACCTCGCTATTGATTCGACGACAAAGTTGGCCAGCAGGCACGCAGGTCTATAGGAGTAGACTGCATCAGAAATCGCCAAATTGGTAAATATAAACTAAATATTTAAACGCCTGGTCTACGTCTCTGTGCCAAAGGATAACGAAACACGGAAAGAACTTTTCTTATTTTGAGATTTGAAATTCTATGGCATATAACCAATAAAATTTTGCTTTCCAGAAAATATACAAATAAAGATATACTTTTTTTTAAAGTTGCGATGCACTTGAAAATCGTCCTAGCAGGTCAACGGTAATGAAATGTATCAACTGCAAATATTTAGAAGTCTGGGGAATCTCTAGAACAAATTGACAGCCATGTTATAGACGCAACCTCAATAAGTTGTGGCCAATAAAGGGGAGGGCAACGGAAATGTGCAGTATACAATACAGTTATTACTGGTTGGAATTTCCATCATCATGAATATCTCATCAAATTGTGTCCGTCTATTGTATGTGATAATCGATCAATAACAATTCAGTAGTCGCGGTAACAGAATCGGGAGTCAAGCACATGGGACAGTCCGTTTCAATTTCGAAAATTGCATCGCTTATTAGTTTCCATTTTTATAAGTCCGCCTGCATGCATTATGCATTAACAACGAGGAAGGAGTTCAGCTCAATGTCAATGAGGCTGTCATGATTGCCCCCCCCCCCCAAAACATTCCACGGCTAGTCCACGTTGATTCAACCGCTCAATGTTTTTTTTTTAAATATCGGTCTCTGGAAGTGAAAATGACCCAAATATGATGGTTCAATAATTTCGAATATTTAATCAGTGGTCTGGCTTTATTTGCTTTGTTGATATGCCGTCACATACTGTAACTGTGCACCCCATTCACCTTTCCAAAACATCTGCCTGTGCCCGACAAAACCTGTTTATTCTTCGTACAATGACTTTGGCATTCGAGGAAGAAGAGGGGAGGGGGAGCAGGCCATATTGTCAATTTAAAAAGTGATAGTGGCGGTCGATTCTGCGTAGACGATAAAGCAGTTTTTCTACCGTTAAGTACGCAGACTACAACTTTCTAAAACCTTCTAAACGACTATACCAGTAATATAGTATTGGTGATCTCGTCTGCCTATATCTGCCATTTCGTCCAGCCTCTCTCGTGTTTACTATTTATTAAGCCTACTTGATGTTTGTTTTATAGTAAATGGGTGTGTTTCAAAGTAGGCGTGTCGGGTCTACGACAAATTGGACGACTTTGTCGAATCGAACATCGTTCAACGAAATAACTCTTGGCGTTGCTATAAAATATCAAATCAATCGATGAGCACATTAGTTTGTGGTGACTCAAGTGTGGCGTCATGCTCTCACCATTCTGGTTAACAGTGAACGTTACAGGTTTTCCCGTAAATCCTTCAAAATTATAGATCTCGTGTGCAATGCCCAACCTAACCACAAGGTCGAAAGATTGTTTCAAGTTCAAAGTTCAATGGCGAACGGGATGTAAGCCACCTGGGCATGAATTTGATGTTAGCGCTGACTGGGCTGTCAACAATTTGTTGGCAACGTTTTAGTAGGTTCCGGAATTCGGTATTTCATATTTACACATAATTATATACGTGCACGATACACACACACCCAGGATTTGACTTCAGTACTCCTATATGCAATGTCAAACGTCAATCATTGTACTCAAGTATTCGCTAATTAAAATTATCTCAACAAGACGGATATGCAAATTAATTATTGTTACGCGTTACTGCTTTCGTCACGATTAGATTTAATAACTTGGAATTGCATCACCTAAATGTGCAAAAGGCTTTCTTTTACTCGTGTAATTTGTCAGCTTCAGGTGATTATAAGGTTTCAGTTTAGAGAGCAAGGGACAGACAAATTCAAAGAATTGAAAAGCCAATACCTATGTAAAAAGATAGAATATCATTTTACGTTAAGGCACTCACAAAAAGTCGTTTTTAGTTTCGCCACTAGGGCATCACTAAATAGTTATTAATTCTTACTAAGGGGCTATATATATATATACCGATAAAGATAAGATTTCGTTGGGCACCTGGAGTCACAACTTCGAACAACATCCGAACAACATCCGAACAACATCCAAACATATTTGGATAAATTTTGTCTGGTCTCGTATCGATCATGAAAAGTTCAAAATAACCTTTTGGCGCTGTGCTATGATGCGTTTACATAATTTAATTGTAAGGTGGCAGCCAGCATTCAGACGTCAAGTAAATACAACACCGATATGAAGATGCATCATGCTGCGCCGCAAACATCTAGAATTAATTACAGACTCGTTATCTGCTATAAAGCTAATCGTCCATCACGCAAGAGCTGGTCATTAAGTCGGAATATGCTGAACATGCGAGACGAACACCCAATTCAGCAAATATGAAATCAAGGGCTGTGCTATATTCAAACAATGCGACTTTTGACCATGGATGTCATCTCTTTTCACTGGTGTCTTTGATCGTCGCTTCCACTGAAGTTGCGAATTTTTCGTTTCACCCTGTATGCGCTCTTCCGTTGGAGCGGAACAACTCAGTATCGACTGACTTATTTCCGAGGAAGGAAATAAAAAAATCGATAACGAGTTGATGTCTATGGCAACATGACACTATAAGGCGTATGCGAACGATCCGATCATCAATATTCAAAAATGGGCCAATGTTTGAAAAACACTTACAAGAGTCGAATATATTTTTCGCTCACTTTGTGATATGGCTGGTGACGGTGATGCTGTTGTTTTAATGTGTATTTTGAAAATTTTTAATGTGTATTATAGTGTTTTACAAGATAAAAAGCCCATCTGCATACAATTATGAAACAGGCTTGGCTTCCGTTGACTTTAACGTCTAACTATTGTAGCCTTGACCAGTGCATGACTTCCTCATTATCCAGTCCCACTTAAGATCAACCATATGCCATGTAAAATAAAATGGATGTTGTACCCGGGGCAGCGCCGGACGAGAAAAGACGAACAAGAGTTGGCGATAACTCTTACAATAAATAATAGTAAACTATTAATTGAAAAATGAATTCGCTAAACTAGACGATGACGATTCACATCCAACAAATTTACCACATCTTCATCTCTCGAGGAAAATTATTATTTATAATTACGCACACATACTGTCTACCTTTGGGTAATTATTATTTTTTCACGGGAGATGTGGATGTGGTTACGTCATCATAATAGTTGTATCGTCAGTTCCCTCGTTCTTCTAGTTTAGTTACTTCCTTTTTTAAATAATAGTTTATTTATTGTAAGAGTTATGGCCAACTCTTGTTCGTTTTTTCTCGTCCGGCGCTGTTCCGGGCCCAACATCTAATTTTATTTAACATAATAAAGACGTCCTTATTTCTATTATTTTGTTATATGTTATTTAGCAAAAGTTCCTCATGTGTTTGGAAGACTCGACACCAATTTAAATTCGTTAGGTCCAAAGAGATGGAGTTGCTCAAAAACCAAAAGCATGGACTGCTCGATAGTAACCAATATTTAAAGGAAACAAATCTAGCATCTATTTTTCTAAGCAAAATCCACAACGTATCCAATGACAATGAATGATTCATTTTTGTTTACAAATAGAATCCGGCAACATTTTACATTCTGATATTTTTTTTGCTATGACATTGCAACTTAAACCGAATACACTCTACCCATTAACTTATTTCCATAGGCACGGTGAAAAAAATTAAACCATGAAGTCATAGCAGCACAACATGCCAAAACGGAAGTACAGACAAACGATTAAGGTTATTAGGTTACACATATCCTCTGCATTCCTGAGCTGCGCATCATCACGATATAAAAATATAACCTTCAGATAAATTTGTAACATTAATATATTGGCATTTTGGGACGACATATTTTCATTTTTGTTAAGTGATGCTGGAATTTGTCGCAACTCCAGTGATTAGAACGAGCTCACTATGTCCGGAAATAAGTCTTAGTGTCAAGAAATCTATGCTGTAGGATTACTACTCCAATATTACTTAACATTTATTTTCTTTAACAGAATAATACGTTTCATATTTCGCCGTCGAAAAATATTTTGTACGATAGACTCATTATGGGGTATTGTGCGCATGCACTGTGTAATTATCATGCATTTGTCAGACAATTAAACGTTCCGTGTCAAAAGTGTTTCCGCCATAAAAGCCAGTATTCATGTATGGAGCGCTGAATTGTACTACGGCGGACGAAATGTAAAGGTGTCGCCTTCTTCCTTCCCCCCCCCCACACACACACGCTGAAAACAATAAGGCGTCTTTGTGTCGTCTCCAGACACGTACTCTATGTGTTTGAGTTCACAGGACTCGACCAAATGAAGTTTTACTGTATGTCAGTAAATACGTTCCAACTCGACAATAGGGTGTAGTAAACAACTGACTAATGTGAAATGTCTGAAACATTATTTTTTTAATTTTTAGTTGTCAATTGATGGCGATTTCTAACGATACCACGCCCATGGTGAGCATCTTGTCCTTCCGTGATTCACATATTTTCTAAGTTGGTTCTGAATGTTTTGGAGAATACCGTCTTTTCCTGATTAATAGGTAAATAATTTCACCGCTAGGAACATTTTGTCGAACCAGAATTAACCCGTGAATCGTGAATCAAAAAGTTTAGGGATCACTGACGCAGCACAACAAGTTGGCCACTTGCTGTTTTTGCTATCCAAGTACGCGTCTGCATTTTTCAAACCATTTTTTGTTCTCGTGAATGCACAGGAAGTTAAGCACGAAGTGCAGACAAAGAGTGTGCATGGATGTTTGTAACCTTGGTTTCATTTTAAGCAAACGTCTTTTGTTATGCGCACTATTTTTTTTTCATAAGAAGAGAGACAATGCACAATTTTGATATTAAATCTCTGCTCGCGCGACGCGCCATTTCAAATTTTAAAAAAAAATCTGCTATACGTAATCGTCAACAAACTTAACGTATGACTCTTGTTATCCTTTGTACACTGAACCTGGTTTTTATGCCAAGATTCTGAAAAAGATATAGATTTGAAAAAAAGATTTGCTTTAACATGCGAAATGAAATAAAATTATAATTAGGTAAAAGAAGAATTAAAATGAAAAAGTAAAAACCTAGCAGAGTCAGAGAAATAGCTACCAAATCAATTTAAAAAAATTTAAGTATGCAACTCCCGGAATCAAATCTTAAAGCAAGCCTGAAGAAAGAAAAAAGTAAGGGTTGTTCTTTTCTTATAAACAATATTAAGTGGCAATTAAGTTAAAAAAATTACCCGAAAAAGACAAGAAATATTTGAATTTCTGATTGCGCGCTTCTGTCGAAAAAACAGTGATTCGAAAACACGTTTGCATACGCATATGTCGCTGCTCAGCAAAACGAATTTTGTTTTGGCACAAACTGAAAATGCCATTTATTTGGTAAATCTGATTGCATAAAAGTTCGAAATTGGATACCGATCGGATAAAAATTCGATAATTTATAACAATAAGTTATTGCACTCTTATTTTATTGTGACCACCGTTTACACTAAATGGGCGACCGTACGTGTCTGAAAGCAATCAAGAACAAATAATCTCAGTGTTTACCTGGCCAATATTGATTTAGAGTTTATTTTCGTGAGAAGATAAACTTTGCCGGTAAGCGGTAAAAAAGACTATAGGAATCAAGGCTTTTATTTTGTTTGCAAGTGGATGACACCGACAACAACTACGATATGGGATAAAGGTGTTTTTGTGGCAGACGCTAGTGAATCACCAAATACATGCCAATTAAGGCGACGTCAATATGACCAAACTGATAGGAAGTATTAAAGGCATGTGTTGTGGACAGTTTTTAGTGCCACAGAAGTCTCCACTACATTGGGAATCCGTCCCCTAGTCAGAAACTGACGATGAACAAATAACCCTACGTTTTAACTGAAAGCGCACGGTTTGTGAATAATAAAATATTCCCCTACTCTAGACCTTCGTTGCCTTCTCCCCTCGCTATCGTGAACGAACAAAAGTTACCCTCCCTCCGTTATCTGAATTCAGAGGGTATAAGGGTAAACGCACCTGTAATTTTTTGCAAATAACATGAGTCACAGGTGGGGAACGAAGGACATTTTGCCAACGAGAAGGCCATTTCCGGAAATCAAATTTGCCCCTACATTTTCGCCGATTAACATTAATTTGTGGTGCCTCATAATTTATTATTTACATTCGAAGTGTAAAATGTAATTGGCTATATATATAAAAAAAATTAGGAGCGTGAACCTGACACGTCTCCTGGCCCATCCAATGCAGATGGCCCCGTCTGATTGCGCTCGCGAAGGCGATCATGGCTCCACCTATTGGAAAGAATTTCACTCGCACTCACAAAGAGTTTCTCCCCTTTAAACGTCGTCAGCCCAGGATTTACTATGCCGAAAGTTAACAAAGTTCTTTAAAAAAACCATTCCTAATATACCCATTAACGTTATTTTTTAAAATAGCCTATTAAAATTATTAAAAAAATAAATACATCTGCGGACTTCTATAGCATGACAAATTAAATTTGTTATATTATCTGACAAACACATTCCAATTTACGGAATAGTTGACTTGTCTCAGAGTATCCAGGTAGCAGTACCTGACGCTGATTGAAACTCGTGATAGTGCGTTTTTTAAAAAGTGAGCAACCAGCGCATGTGGACGTTTTGATTTTTATCAAAACAAAAATGGGAGTTGAATCTCAATACCGTCGATATTATGCCATGTGCATGTTTGTTGTGATTGGCTGTGCAGCTCTTTTTCCCTCAGGTATGTACAAATTCGTGTGTGCATATATGGCGACTCAGGTAACCAAGTGTTTGGGTTGTTGGGGCGTTGGCCGTATTGCGGTGTGTTTTGATATAGCCACACATTTTGTTTCGGGTTCACATCTGAAGTCGGAGCGGTAATATCTCACATTGGGGCAACAATTAATTTGTTTTTAATCTCAGTATGTGCTTACAGCTCACATTACACCGGTTATTTTAAAAATCTACGTAACGAAACGTAGAAAGAAGCATGTAAAATTTAACAAATCGGTGTGTCCGCTAGGTGGCGTAACGATTACGCGGGTAGTTCTAACTCATGTCGTCTGATCATAAACGCACATCAGGAAAAAATACATGTAATATTGGAATTAAAATATTTAAGCTGTGAGATATGCTGACTTGAAATACAGTAAAATCTATTCAGTAAAAATATCGCAAAGCTCAGCCACCTTATTGAGACAATCTGCTTACCTGTAAAGACATGTGTCTTCACACTTATTTTAGTGTTTGTTTACCGTTTGTCTGCGTCTGTGTTAATACATGTTTTATATGTTCTATTATGTTTCCAGTAAACTCAATAGAATGCTACATGTGCAGCTCCAGTAGAGATGTCCACTGTACAGAATCGATAGACGTGAGAACGACAAATTTGCGGCCCACTAATTGTTCATACATTAACAATGCCGGTTATTGTGTCAAGACGACAGGATTGTACAAAGGTTTGTCAATTGTTTTATTTAATTTGATTGAATTATATACCAGATATCACGTACAAATAGTGCAAAGTACAAAGTCGCCATGCATTTTTCTAACGATGTAATAATTAGTTTCATCACAACATCTACAAAATAAATTCTGCAAAATAATGATTAATTAAACGAAACATACGATATTTATGTTTTCCATCATTCATTTCCTGTAATAACATATTTACGATAATTGAATGAAACTTAGTATTAATAAAAATACAATGTATAAATAAAAACCTTTTTAAAAATCAACAATAAGCATTAAAAAAATGATTTGCAGCTCAATTATATTGTGTTTTCAAATAATTTCCATCTAAAGTAAGAACATTTTACCTACACAAAATATGTATGTGACCAGATAAATAATCGTGTTTTATTTATTTTATTTTATTCTAGGTGAAGTTGGTACCACCAGATTTTGTTCATCGGAAAATTTAGGAAACTTGTGCGATCCCCAACAGAGAATGGGTGATGTCCGGGAATACAGGTCCTGTATTTTTACTTGCTCAACGACAGGATGTAATTCGGCTTCCACAATGACGTCATCTCTGGCCGTATTTATTATTTTTCTGACAATTCTGCTAATCACTACTACTTGATGAAATTATCTGTTTTATACTCTCACTCATCATACAAAAGTTGAAACTTTTTTTTCATCGACATCTTTTATATATTTCATACTCCCATACTCCCATTCATCATACTCTATTTTGTACTTTTTATACTGGTTTTATGCATAATTTTTACGAAAACGACAAAATGTGACTTATTATTGATGAAAGATGTAAATATTTAAATAAGAAAAACTTATTTTATTAAAGATTTCACAATGAACGACTGGATATGTTTCGCAGACAATAGTACAGCGATATAGTAACCTAAATACTTTAGGCACTTATGGTGCGACGGTCCCGTGTTCGATTCTCTGCGTCGGCTCTCGTATCCTGGGGTGCTGGTGAAGATGTGGACTTCGAGGTGGCAAATGGGTATAGAATTTCCTGTAGAGATATTCGCTACGGCTGAATTAACATTGGAACAAAAGAAACTCATAAATAAATATTTAGACATTGCGAACAATTTCTGTAATGTGCTATTTTTTAAGCTTTCAGCGTTTCAAAAACAACAATTTATATTAATAGAATAATTAAAATATTAATAATATAATATATAATTTGTGCTACCGCGAACATATTTGAACAGCGATTAAACCCACATGATAGAAGTAGAATGTCATTTATCATTGTCAATAATCAATAAATTACGTTGTACAGCGGGTTGTTTCAGGTTTGTTGTTATTTTTTTATTCTCTGATTAATTTTATTTTTTTTGCGTATAACTAAATATACACTTTTTGTTTTTGAATTTTATTTTTCATAATAATCATTAAAAAACAAAATGGTGCCGAAATAGATCGTTAGTTCGAGGGCTACATAAAAGCTCTTTCCGAAGAAAGAATTGGCTATTTCGCGATAATTAGAAGGTGTAAAGAAAAAGTTGCGACTGTTCCAAAGTCAAAGATTTATCGTATTGTTAACAAAAAAGGAAAATCGCGAAGATGCGTAGTCAACGGGGTCCAATTTAAACGCCAATTGCCCGTGCACAAAAAAATAAGTGGTGGACAAGGTGACCAACCGCCGGAAGCTGTACTGGAACTACCTGGCTGGTGACCGGTGGAAGTATGTTGTTACTCTGGATGAGGTGTGGGTCTACCTAAATGATTGCAGCAAAATTCGGGCAATCTACTATCTTCCACATGGTGACAAGGCATTTTCCAGATGGGTTCGTGAAACCAAAGAAAGTTTCTCGCGAGGATTCATGGTGGTGGCCGGTTTCTCATACAACGGAAAGATGACGTTGAGACGGATTGGCTCCAAGGTGATAAATAACTCGGCCTACTATAAGGAAAACGTCCTGGAACATTTATACCGGCATGAAATACCAACTATGTCCGGCAACGAGGCCAGCAATGTGTTTATCCACCAGGACAAGGCATCCAGCCTTAATACCTCGCGTTCCACAGTTGAATACATGTTGAATTTGGAACGTGAAACAAAAATTCATGCAATTCCCTTCAGCTGCATCTTAATCACTTAAGTCGCCAGATGTCGCGCTCATGGACATCTGCGCTTTTGGACTGTTGAAATGGACACTGGGATACCGCCGACTTACTACTTTGGATGACCAATGGAAAGTGTGCCAGGAGGAGTGGGCCAACATTGACCATCATGTGCTTCGACGCGCACTTATACAGTGGAAACTTCGCTGCAGGGCGATTGTCAGGAAACGTGACCAACACATTGAGCACAACAGGTGGTGGAGAAATGGAATTTCATAGAGTATACAGATTTTCAAAAATCGGTCAACCAACATGGAACAACCCTCTGTGTTTGGTAAGTGCAAATACCAGTAAAAATAACTATTTACATTGAATACGTGACAGAATCTGTGAATTTCAATCCATTGCCTTTATTCATGCAATTTTACTAAGATTGCGAAAACGAAAATGTCGAGAAACCAGTTTTGCGAAGTCGAAATTCATATTTCCCTGTCCATACAGGTATTTACATGGAGGCTACTTGACTGACACGCTTAGAATGCTATTAGTTCATACTGCTTTTTACGAATTTTATGTGACACCAATTTTTAGAGATAATTAAAAGTCTAAAAATAATTTTTTCAAAGTGAACTTACCTGATATGAGCCAACTTTGATTTGCATGGGTTACGTAATCGATTTGAATAGAATATTAATAATTGAATAACAAATAAACTTTCATTTACTTAAATGCCAGATATTGAGGCAACTTTATTCATCAATGAGTTGCAAAACACTTGAGCAGGGCATGCCCATTTGTGAGAACATTTTATTTTAACCTTCTCTCGCTTTGCCGAGAATGTTGCCAACGATTATGAGGTGACCATATATCGAAAGCGCGGAACGTGTAATGGTCGTTAGACCACTTCTAATTTGTAACTGTATCTGATTAATTAAATTGCCTCTGTATTGGGTATTAAATAAATGATAATTTATCTGTCATTCAATCTGACATTCATCTCGGCACTCTTTTACGTTATTCATAGAACACTAATGTAATCATAATCCGACAAGTCATAATTTGACAAGCGACAAATATCTTATGGATAATTTAAAAAATAACGATTAACCATTTCTTCAAAGTTAAATTAAGAGCGCAGATGGACTGCAGCGATCGACTTATATATATATATTTTTGTTTCCAATCAACTGTAGTTAACCGCACTACAGGCCTTACGTCCCCCTCATGATACTTAGGCACTGTGCGAGGGGAAACGACCAGTACTCCGAGATCGAAATTTTCGAGAGCCCGCGCCGGGAATCGAACCCGGGACCGACGAAACCACAGTCAGTCGCTAAACCAACTGGGCTACGACGAGCCGTACATATGGTGCATATTAATTCATTATTTAATTAAGTTTTACTTGGAAGAAACTTTGCACCTTATTTTTTACTTTGCACTTTAAAAAATCTTTGTCGGTGGTTGTAAAATATCGGTAAATAATTTTTGCAAAGTGAACGAAATGTTTCTGAAAGTAGGCCTGTTCCACACAGACAATATGACAAGAAGCATAGTGTTTCGGTGCAGCATCGAACGGATACCGTTCCTAAGGACTGGGTGACTCTCGGGTAACCTAGTTCCATTGTCTATGGCGGCAGAGCGTGCGCGCAGGTACGAATTAGCATGAGCGGGGAGGCCTCGATAGAGTGAGTGTGCATTCTTCAAAATCTCGTTTTTTGGGGACTCCACCGCCACCGCCACCACCACCACCAACAACAACTCTCACTTTCGCAGAAACTTTGTTGTCCGTTTGTTCAGTGGCTACACGCTCACCGTGCGCCGCTGATGATCACCTGCCAACAGCTTCGGGGTGGCACGCACCGAAAGGTCTAAACCGGATTACCGGGGAGGCCTCCATATAGAGTGAATGTGTATTCTTATTGCTAGTGTTTGTGTGTGTGTGTCGTGTGCAGTCGACTTATAACACACCTGTCTACTTGTACGTCTACCACCGAAATGTGCTACTATCTATTTGATGGAAGATAAGATGATGCTTTGGCTGTAATTGTCCGCAATGTCAAATATCGTCTTGGATCAGTCTGGGATATCTTCCACATGAACGCTGAGGAATCCTTTGAATTACGGTCAAATGACAGTCACGTAATTGAATCACCGGATTAATTCCACAACCGGATTAGAAACGTCAAAAATCAACATTTCGTATTTTTTAATTTATATTTTTCGTTTGCTGGAGTTGGAGCAACAGAAATGTTGTCAATCATCAAACCTGTAAAGCCGGTAAGTTGCCAAACAATTTTATTATACGTCATACAGTAACTTTCACGCTAATTATTATTTTATTTTTATTATTTTAATTCAGCTATGATTATTTAATCAAGTAACGAAAGTGCACTAAAAACATCAAAAGGCATCATGAATTCGTTTACTCAAATGATATATGTAAATTAAGGTGGATGATTGCATCGCCTACCGTGCTATCAGCATGTTTGATAGCCCAGTGCCGATTCAGTTTTACCATTGTCACAGTGACACCTTTATTATATGCTAACTAGATTATTTGAATACAATTGTAAACATACCATTTCCATGAAAACCGAGTAAATTCTCGCGAATGCCCGCAATTTTTTCACCAATTTAGGTCATATACTGGCTCATAAATAGTTAGGGAAATTCTCCGAATCCGATTTTGCAATCTTTTTAAAGACCGGTACCATACTTTTCGAAAAACACGCTATGGCTTTGAGTCATTATTCTTCCTCGACTTATCCATGCATGGGAAAATGGCCACACACGGACTGGAAATAATATGCATGCACATATTTTTTTTTATTAAACTAGAGCTAACACGCATGTCACTCACAGTTTTGATTTGCATAAGGGAGGAAGTATGGCGTGATGCGAGCATGTGGTGCTGTCACAGCCAGTCCTGAAAAAATATTGCATAAAACGCATGTCATGCGCTTGTATCAATAACATATAATTACCAGATGTCGTAATACACTTTTGCTTCTTGGTGAAGAGGATGTTTAGTGAAACGCCATATTATGCTAATGGTACTGGTGGCGGCCATTTTTTATATCCTGGCCTATTTACATTTTTAATATGCGCTTTGAATTAATGTCGGATAAATTTTATTTCAATTGCGAAGTTTTTCCTTTTTCGCAATACACGTACATTTGCAATTTTTGGGTTAATAATAAAAATTGTTATTCTGATTTTTGCACCATTGTATTATAAACGAATACATAAACATTACATATAAGCATTCAGCGGATACAAAAACGTTCCATAAACATTACAAATAAACAATATTTTAATATTAGAGAGGAATTGTTCTCATTATCCATGGACTAAATAAAAGATAAAGAGTCAGGGTTCCTATTCGAAACCCTAGTACTGCCATCCGCATACAAAATTCAAAGTAAAAATTTCAAAACGTTTCCTTTATAAAAAATAAATATTGACGTGCGATTTCGGTTAAATCAGAATGCAATGGCTCAAGCGACGGAAAATACGATTTTGTAACAAACTGACCATAAAAATTCGGAACGGCAACGACAACCTTGCCCCGAGATTAAACCGTAGTACAAGCGATAAGAAAAACACAAAAATGCGCTGGTCAAGTTTCACTTTCATTAACATTTAACAGTGTCCCGCGCAAAAACCACATTTTAGCTTTCGACCTCAATATTATACGCTGCATGTATCCAATTTCTCGGTCAATGTAGATGTTATGTGGTTAAGTTTCTCCCCCTCTGTCTCCCCTCTGCCGAATTCATTAGCGAGGACGCAACTTTGTGGTTGTAGCACCCTTCACCCTCTCCCACACACTTACCGCCCTCCAACAGAAACTCAATCATGACGCAACTTTGGAATTCGACTTGGTGTTCGATAGTAAGCAGGTTTATTGACAGCTTCCTTGACATCGATCGACCGCAAGCGAGTTAGCAGTTAACGAAGAATAAATTATAAATACATTTTATCCATCTTTAAAAGTATTGATATGGAAAGTTTTCTTTGAGGCGTTTGAATGCTGACTGTACTAGGGCTGAAGGTGAGCGAGTATCAAGGGTTTTGGAATTTTAAGTTTGGCAGTGAAC
>JAQGBY010005284.1:0-14932 GCA_034698785.1 Mycogona germanica | reverse complement strand
GTGTTTTATTTTCACTCTGTACCTGACGGATTAAAAGTGTCTTACTATCGGACATCAAATCTACTATATTCCGATAAAATTTGGGATTTTAGAGCTACGTCATCGGCGCCGTTGTCGTGTTACGCCACATCATGTGTAATAGTGTTAGTCGAGTTCCAGGCTCTTAAACGACGACTAACTCGAGTTAGTAGAAGATTAAAGGCTTAAGATATTGGACAAGCCAAGAAAGAACATCTTTTGATTGGTTTGACTGATTAATTATAATTTATGCGAGTTGCATTTGTTTTCCTCGATTCGTTTTCCCCCTTCACATTACAGTAGCGTTGTGCGAGCAACGGCATAGCAACGAGCCTTCGGATCACCAATCTCTGAAGCAATAACATCCTCAAAAGGGTTTCCAATCTCTGGGGGTCAGAGTTCGAGGGAAGGTCTTTAACTAGTTCCTGGCATCGAATGCGGTTATTCGATCTTATACTAGTTTTTTTTAAACCTAATGTTTCGGACGAACATGTTGAGCAATAAAATTTCGAGAAGTTTGGTTTTTCTACTTGCAAGTTTTCCAAGAGAATCGAAACTTTTAACATTTGCAAGACTGCAAAATTATATGCTCTTTGGGTTGTTTCAAAAGCTATTGTATATGACACAATGTCACACACCGTGACACAATGTCACTCACCGTGACACAGTGTATCCTGCAGAACACCTGAATATGAATTCTCCGGTTTCTAAAAGCTAATTTGTTTCTTCTGCTGTGCTGAAAGAAAATTGGATGAACTAGCGTTCATGTAAATTACATCGTAGCTTTTATTACGCAATTGGAGACCAGACACAGTCGGAACTAAAGTTTCAACAAGTTTTATTTTCACTCTGTACCTGACGGATTAAAAGTGTCTTACTATCGGACATCAAATCTACTATATTCCGATTTTTATTGGAAATGGTTTATTTCTCTTCTTAAAGTTTCAACATTTCACACCTTCTCGTTTTCCCGCCATTTTTGAGAAAATCGGTAATACGCCATTATGAGTTATCCCTTGGACTTTTTTATCTTCGCGATTGTCTGATGTCCCCGATTTTACTCTAAGGAATTAAGATTTAAACACAAGGTTGTTGTGCCGAATTGATTCGAAAATGTCATCTTGAGCGCGTTATCGGTTTTTACGAGGTTATTTGGTTGATCTTGACGTTTGTGTTCTAATTCCAGTGTTCCAGTTTGCGCTTCAGAATCGTCAGGGTTGCAATTTTTTTCTCACTTTGATTTTGATGGACGGAACAGAATTATATTTTGCTGTCAGATAAATTATGTGATTTTATTGCAGTTGAAATATGTGAAAGTTTAAAAAGTAACATTTAAAAGGCGAGAAATTCAGATTTTGATTGAGTATTTTTCTTCGGTTAGTTAAAGAAAAATAATCAAAATATGAGAATTTCTTTCAGCGATTTTTAGTTTTCGTATGAGTTTTGGGGGACATGAGCAGTTCATAATGTCAGTTGATAAATAATTCGCAATTACAGTTTGTAATTTTGCCAGCGCGCCCGCATCCATGCATCAATCAACAAACGCAACCAGATTTTGCCGGATTCGGTATTTTCGAGACTTGGCAGAAACGAACTGTGGAATCGAAGCGCATGTTGGTGGCGGTCAATGAGGTGGCCTGGCTCATGGTGACTGCGGGTCGTCCGGCACAGAGTCCCTTTTTTCTCCTCCTGGATCAGTTCCGTCCAAATTCCACCGGGACAACGAACGAACGAACGAACGACACGGGACGAGGGCATGATATCAAGCGATGCTCAACCGATACTTCATTCTGGACTGGACATTAGAACTAAGTTTAAAACTGGTTTTTGGTGGTCACCTGATTGACTCTGGTGAGCTTCTGATCAAATATTCGCGTCACAACTTGCTCGTTTATTGGTTTAAAAATCGCCACTCGAGTTCGTCTCTCTCGAAATTTGTGTTCTTGTTCGTACATAAACAATCCTTTGTTTAACTTTGTGACATGGTGGCAATTTGTATTCCACCTTGTCCTCGACATATGTTTGAAATAATTGGATTGACGTCATGTTTTCAATTTGGTTCGCCAGTTAACTGTGGAACAATCGTGACCCCATCGTAGTTCGATGTCGAACAATGTGGAACTTGGATCACAAACTGAACTTAAGTCTGACAACTAGTCCATTATATCGCGGCTGACCAGTGATCACATTTGTCCGGAAGTTCTTATCAATGACAACTGAAAAAATAAACAAAAGTTCAGGACAGGATAGGCGTGAGTGTGAAAAGAGAATGACGGTCGAATAGAAAGACTGCAATCTAGACTTATTTTGTCTTCACGCCAACTTATCCTATCAAAATATTTTTATCTTGTCAAAACTTGGCGAGTCTAACAACCTTTTTTCATGAAGTAATTGATCTCTGTTCCGCCGAAAGGGAAATGGGGAGACGGTTTACTACTTTGAACCCAATTAATCGTCTCCGATCGCCTCGTCTCTATCGAATTTTGAATCCCGCTTGAGATTGGGTCATTTGTGCTTTTGAGATCGCTAGCGCTTTCCTGAAATACAGATCGTGTGACCGAATGGTGCTGAAAACAAAACGCACCCCTCCCCTGCACGTGTTTAGAAATCCGCGTGTGCATTTCAGATGGGCGAATTGACATTCGAGGACGAGCAGTACTTTTTTGTTCAAGACCGGACTTGCCGATTCTGTTCCAATAACTAAACGCACCAATGACTCAAGCACGTGTTTCAAATTATCGAGCGCGTTTGAAATTGGTGAGTTGTCATTCGTGGGCGAACGGGACTTTCTTGTCCTGACACGGACTCCGTTTTTTTCATTATATAAACGCACCCTGCTCGACCATGCTTGGATTGAGCTCGCTTCAATTTGAATGAATGAATGACATTTTCTAGGTCTTTCAGTTCCTTGAATTTTCCTTGTCCAGGAACTAGGCATAGACGGGTGGGACTTGGCGTTCGTTAGTCACGTCGGCCTACCCTCGGGCCTACGTACGTGAGTCTGGCCGTCTGCCACTCGCCTGATTTTTGCATCCTCAGCTCTTCCCTCACCTTTCCGCTTTTTTTGGTTAGTCTGGATGACGTCAGTACTCTGTGCCGACCTTGGCCGCTCCGTGCCATCATCATCATTATCCCAATTCGCGCTCTAAAATATCCGCGTTTGGCAAAACCTGCTTTATGATATTATTCACAACGTCTGTATGATATTAATCGGAAATAGTGAATTCGAGACAACACCGAATAAATCCAAAGATTTACCAGTTCTAATTAAATAAAATATCATTATAAAAAGCGAGTTCACCACTCGGTTGATCTTCTACATTCGATGCTGTCCCGAATCCACCATATTATTTTATTTTAGTAAATTAAGTTTATCCTGTGGTTAAAAATGTTGGATAACATTATATGTGTTTAGAAACTTTAATCCTTTAAATAATAATATATTGAAGTAACGGTTTTTGGTTCCAGAGGTCTTAGAGCTAAACAACTTTTTATTTAAATCTTAACAAATAAAATTTGCTAAATGTACTGGTTTTTAATTTGGGAACTCAGACTTTCTTGTTAGTGAAACGGTTTTTATTTCCATTCACATTGTGATGCTGTTTTAATTGTTATTTCAAATTAAAAAATAAAATGACTTCAAATGCTAGCAACCGTTTATCAAATTTTGGTAATTTCATTTCAAATTCAAACATTTCTAGTTGTTTATTCTGTGGAGAATTAAAAAAAATTAAAGCATTTCCTCCGCCGATAGGTTCCACGTTCCCCCGCATGCTCTAGTGGCGCTTTAGACATCCGGTCTGAAATTTGAAATGAAGCCAATCTGGTTCCCACGATTCCGTAAAGGTTATTGCTTTTGTAGGGGGTGCTTTTGTGGGGGAGTTTTTGAATGTTTCTTTGGACCCTCCACGACCCCAGTCCCTGAGGTCATTTTTTCAGCATATTTATACATGACTAACTTCGAATTTTCTTTTCATTTCTCACTTTCTGTAGAGTTTCGGAAGATGGAGTCGTCAGTATTGCGGGAGAAGTATCCGAACAGAATTCCGGTAAGTTTTTTTCGCCAATATGTCGCTTCATGGTTCGTTGCTGCGTTTAATGGTCCAGATCATATTAATGATCCGTAGCTACATAACACGTAATTCTCATTTAATTTAATTGAAGAAAACGTTTAATTCGTCGATTTACCGCTCAGTTAAACCTCACTTAGTTTTATTTTTCTAAGAAGCGATCCCAGCGCTCCAGTTATTCTAGTTTAGTAATTGGGATTTGACGGGACAGAGCGCCACCTGCGGCGGCAATTATAACCTGCACTTCTCGCAACTTCAAAATAGGAATTTCTACGTTTTAAGTTTTTCTGAGCGAGTTGAGCTGATGCGTCCATTACGTAGAAATCTCGGGAACGGCGCAACGCAGCGCCGTGAAATTTGAGCTGGACGTAGTCCCGCAAATTTTTTGATTAACACAACTTATTCAATGTCTCTATTTTGCATCGTTCTTGAGATATCAGCAATTGAAGTTTCAACCGTTGCTGCTCTGCCTCCCCGGAAAATTTAAATATGGCGTCTTTTTTGGAGGGAAAGGCGATGAGAGCGCTATTCTTCCGCTCCAGAGCGCTCTCATGTGCTACCATTGATGTCGGTCCCATTTTTTTCGCCAGATCCCGATTTTTCACATATTTTTATTTAATACTTCACATTCTTATTCCAGAAATTTCAAGTTTTCAGAAATTTCAGTTTTTCAAACTTTTGGAATCCAAAATAATCTCGTGTTGCCGCGCCATTGCCGTGACGTAACACGCGTGACGTATTGAGCCCATTTCTCGAAAACTGAATTCGAATAAGGATGCTTTGGTCACTGACTTTTTATGCGCGCATTAACTTTGCAGGTGTGAGAATTATTTTCTTGTTGAATGACCGACAATTTTGGGGGGTGGCCCGGGGTGGAGTGTAAAAAGTTAATGGTGTCGTGTGTGTGTGGGACGTTTGGCCAACACAATTAGTAGTAGTAGAAACCGGTTGCGGTGGATCTACCGGATTCCTCGTGTTTGTCTGGCGAGTGTCACTCCGTGTGGTGGTGGGGGGTTGCGTGACGAATCTAGGACAACGACCTTCTCTAGTTGTAGTAGATGCAAATAATAATAACAGTGTATGTGTTTTTGAGAGGGGCCATCTGGCAAATTAAAAAGTTGAACGAGAGACGTCAGCTTGGAGAAAGAGTTGGCAGATCTAATGTTCGGTGTGGAAAAGATTGCATTTTCCTGCAGCGCTGACGTCACGACGGTGTCGGTGACACTTGAGGGAGATTTCGTTACGTCGAGATGTCTTATACCAAATCAATTGATACAAGTTTAAGGTTACGAAAAGCCTCAAACTGATCTTGGATCAATCCGTCGTCATCTGAAAGCGTTTGAGCAGGATTAAAATTTGCGCGCGTCAACAAATTACTTCTATTTTAATGATTTCAGACGATAGTCCCATTCGAAAGACTCAATTTGTTAATGAATAATCTGTAAAAATAATTTCGAATATTAATCGGGCAATTTTACTCATCCATATCTAGATAGAAATTTTTTAAAGCAAATATTTGCGCCATTTTGTTTTTGCCAACCAAGGTTAAATGCTGATGGATGTAACTACATTTTTGCGCGTATATTCAGAAAGGGACAATTATTAATTTCATTAACAGAAAGTGAGCGAAACATTTACAAATATTTTATTATTACTGTATTTTACTAATTATTTAAGCACGTGATCGAAAGATAATTAAGTTGTTCAAAGTTGTCGCCGACTCTGTTCGTCATTTTGCTTTGAAAGCTTTTTTGACATGAAAATTAGGAAAGACGTCAAGTAAAACCATCGATAGTAATCGACGATAGTTGGGGTAACTTTTGCCCGATAGTTGACTTTTGGCATAAGTTTGGGCGAAACCCTCATATAAAAAGTTTAACTTCAAAAGGCAAATTTAATTTATGCATTGACCTGAAATAAGAATTTTTGATATCGGGTTACCAGAGATAAGTAAATTTTGGATCGCCTCAGAAACACGTAACTTTTATGAAAATTATATACGAGATGGTCTGTGATTGATTGTGGCAAATGTTCGTGACTTGTAATTAAATCGCGTAAGGTGATCTGGTTATTTATCATTTTTTGACGTACTGTTTCTTTTTCGTTCCCGACAGGTGATCGTCCAGAAGGCACCCGGCACCACCGTCCCCGCCATCGACAAGCACAAGTTCCTGGTGCCCACCGACATCTCCGTGGCCCAGATGATGTGGATCATCCGCAAGAGAGTGCAGCTGCAGCCGGAGAAGGCCATGTTCATCTTCGTGGGCAAGATCCTGCCGCAATCCAGGTAATCCGGATTCCTTCAGTTCGACTATCTCACCACCACCATCTACAATCCATGTTTTAACCCTGTCTCTCTCTCTCCTATCGCAGCGCCACCATGAGCTCCATGTACGACAACCACGTGGACGAGGACGGCTTCCTCTACATCATGTACTCGGGCGAGAGCACTTTCGGCGATGGCGCTGGACGATGACCGGACATTAGGAATGAGAGAACACTTGTCGTCGTCCGCCAATTAGTTCGACAGCGTCAAAGGTGTGATAAATCGGCTACCCCATTGTCACCGTGCCGAAGGGACATATCCGGTAGAGAATTACTCAGTTTCCGTTTCAACAACAGCAAAACTACAGAAACCAAATTCGTGCCTTTTTACGTCTCTGGAGACTCACGCTTCCTCTCGCACTAAACGAAAAAATGCTCTCTCGAAACTCAATTAACTGGTTGTGCCAATTTTATGTACCAGAGGTTGCGTCGACGAAACCTATTTCTTACTACTTAACATATCGCAGATTTTATTTTTATTTTTTTGTGTGGTTTTTTTTTTTTTTTTTTTGGAAAACGAGAATTATCAGATGAGAGAAAAATGTGCATTCGTATTTTATGTTGCCAATTTTGATTCACTTTACAGGTGATTCGAATTTCTAGTGTTGATAAACGTGAGCCCAGTTTTGGTAATTGTCAGCTCTGGTGGAATGTTAGTTAATTCGGACTAAATTAAATTGATTGCACATTTTTAACGGTAATGTTTACACGGTTGAACATTATACGTTTTATTTATCGTGATATGTTTCAATCGTGTAGATCATATGCTTTTTTTTTTGGAAGTTTGCGTGAATGTTTATCTTGTTTCGGCGTTTTTTTGGCATGATTATTAGAAAATTCCACCAGGGATGCAACACCTAAAATGAATTAATAATCGAAGTCATAACTGGGACACATTAGAAAATTAAACGAAATTGAATTACGATCTTATACTAGGCAGAATTTATACCTTAATTATTTTGGTTTTCTCAAGATATTTCAAATTTTAAAATTCGCTTAATTTTAAGAAATATATGTTGCTGTCTCTAAATGCCACAGAATTCAAAAGCCGTCTTAAAAACATAAAATTCATCAAATTCCGTAAGCAATTTTGTTCTCAATTCATCGATTAAATCAATTGTTAATGGGGTTTTCCATGTTAGTTTTCTTGTTGCCAAGACAGGGTTCACGTTTTATTTATTTTTTTATAAAATAAAACCAAGCCACAGATATTCATTGTGCCAATTCTTGTTCTGAAAATCTTGCCATCTAATTTTGTCAACTCTTCCAGAATATACTTCATGTAACAGTCGTATAAGATAAAAAGAAACGCCACCACATCAGGGCAGCTCACACATACTGAGCCGATCAGAAGAATAAAAAATATTTATTTTATACAAAACTGAACAAACTGTGAAGGTCTTTCTATCCAAGTGTTGAACACTCTGTGGAAGCTCGTTTTTGCTCGCTGGTATTCGGTGGATTCGGTTTTGAAGTCTTTATACGTTTTGTTGACATCTTCGCTGCAAATTTAATATTTAAAAAGAATAATACTTAATTTCATCATTGTTCTTTCTTTTTCAGATTTGGTTTCGCACATGAATTGCGGACATTCTAACAATCATTTAGTTTACCTGGATATGTCGCCACTTTTCAATTTCTTTAGCAATTGGTGAAACTCTGCGAACAGGTTGTAGCTACAGGTAGCGCACCTGAAATTCGTGAATAGTCATTTTAGGGACGCTGCGATTTAACACTAGAAGGCGCTCATTCCGGTTTTTTTTTTGGCAGGTTGCTAATTAATTTATTCCGCACCTTGCTTTCGAGGTTCCTCTGGTTTTCTTTGCCGTTCCTTGTCGATAGCCGTCCACGCTAACTTCAAGGCTATACTCGGGAACGTCACTCCAGATAATCGCTGCAAAATTTCAATTTGAAAATTTTAAAAAAGTCGTCATGCTAGTTTTTAAAATGAAAACAAATTGGCGAACTAGTTAATGAAGAATTAGTGTTTTTAATAACTTATTGTTAACATTTTTAATTTATGGACTGGCGAACCGCGTTTCTTGCATTTTTCCTATGATTATGTTTAATCTTTTCTTGACAAATGGCTAAATTTTTAGTCGGGTCAACAGGAATTACCAGTTTTGACGTGATAACGACTTTCTCTAAGTGATGCATGTTCCAACTTAAACTGGCGGTTGTACCGGTTTTTAAAAATTCAGACTCACATGTTGGTGAAGGATTGGCGGAACCGTGTTGCCTGACCACAGCCTCCTTGCCTTTGGCGAACTCCAAGGAGGATTTTAGTAGACTCGGCGCGTTCCTTTTGTACGGTGACGGAAGGTTGTCCACACTGGCAGCACGATCGATCAGAGCTCGCCGTAACGCTTCTTCACAGTACGGACCGCTGAAAAATAATTTAAAAAAAATGTTAGACATGTATATTTTAAATAAAATTGATCGATTAGTGTGACCAGCAGCTGCGTACCTGCCGATGACGACGGACATCAGGTACACCGGTTCCACGAGGAACCGAGCCAGCAGCGCTCCCTGGATTCCCAGGACGTTCCATCGCGCCATCTTGTCGCTGCATGACATGGATAGTGTCGGATCGCCCCGGCCGGGTTTGGTGCGGAGCGCTCCGACACTGTGATAGCCGGGGCCGGGCAGCTTGAGGTCCTGCAGTCCGGCTCCGACACACTTGGCACCTGTCCGGTAGATGTCATAGTCGCCGTGGTCTAAATTGCCGTCGCAGGTCGTCTGCGGAATCAAGAAAAGATAGATTCTTTTTAATTAGGACAACCTGAAAATTGAATAGAAATCAATGGAACTAATGACAGTTTATTGGGGGTTGGTCAAAGTGCTTCTCCTATTTCAAGACTAGAAACACGTATGGACCTCGTTTGGTTTAGAAGTTGTTTCTGGATTGTCCGGTGTATCCAGCTTCTGTTTTTTCTTGGCCGGTTCTAGCGAATTGTTGTCATTCTGGACTTCGCCGACTGTCTCGCTTCTTGCTGATTGGTCATTTCCGGGCACGTTGTTTGATTTTGGCGGCGTCTGGGTGACGTTTGCGTGTCCAGCTTGGTCCTTGACGAAGATAGCGGCGTCTCCGCACGGAACGGCGCTTGTTAGCAGGTGGAAACTGATGTCTGATTTGACACGGAATTTGTCGGCGCCGACGTTTTCTAAAATGCTGGACTTCTTGGCGATCGCCAGATGAAGTTGGCGATACAAGAACCTGAAAATAAATTAAAATAATCTTTGAAAGGTGGAAACATTTCCACATAGGAGAATATATTTACCGTTTTCTGATTTGGAAACCTTTAAGATTTCAAAAAAATAAACGCCTTACCTGAGAAATGCTCGTCTGGCCAACACCTCAGCATGGCTATCGTTAATCACGTGACCTAAGTATCAGAGGTAAAAAAGAAATAGTTTCACAAGTGGATTTTTTCGATGAAAATTAAGAATTTCTTATCACTTTGTTGTAACAAACTTACCTTCGCTGTTCATCTGCGATCGTCCTAAGCACTTGGAACCTGTTGCCAGCGAAACCACCTTTAATTGAGAAAGGGAATCACTTTTGCCCGAGTCGCACATTACGATGGTGGCCAGCAGAACCCATTCACCGGAAGTTGGTTTTCCGGTTTTTGGTAGTTTCTCGAAGTGGTCGTAACTGAGGCGAGACACTGAATTGGGGAATCCAGGTTCATTCCATGGATCACTATTTCTATCCATCCTTTACAGAAAGAAGAAGTTAATGAAATATAATCAAGTGTTTCCAGTTTTTGGAAACAAAAGGAATCCAGTTTTAACAATTTCATATCACAAGACAGCACTCGAAATTTATTTATGCAAACCGTAAAACTATTTTTGTAAACAAAGTTTGAATTTTCCCGCCAGAATAAAATATAGCTACACTCCTCAGGATATCCCTGTGCAGGGAATTTTGCTAAGTCTGGCCACACGGTCGTGTTGCACAAACTTGCGTAAATGGTGCAAAGATCGCCAACAAAAGCTGATCAACAAACCAATTTCCAACAACGATAAGGTAAAGACACTTGCATAAAATATTTCTAGACGTTTCCTAGTACGTGTATTTGTCGTTGGTGAATTAGTTTTCACCGCAGTTTTAGTTTTATTAGTGATTCGAGTGGGCCTACCTTCGAGCGGCACGTGGTTCCGACAGATCTAGTGGCTTAACCAGACTTCCGATTTTACCAGGTGCCACTACAATGGGGAAGAAGGATAAGAAAGCGAAAAAGGTGAAGGGCGCCGAAAAGACTGCGATCAAAACCGAGAAGAAAGCTACACAGAAGCTGAAGAAACAGTTGAAAGCGGCTGGCGAGGTAACCGAGCAACGGGCGCCGCCATTATTAAATGCTGGTGTTGTCAACTAAAATGTATTATTTTCAAGTGGCGCGTTATTTGAAATTGTGTAGATTTTGCTGAAATTGTTTTTGTTTTTCATTAGAATCACGTTAAAATAAGCTACATTTTTGGCAGAAGGTGTTAATTAATCTGCACACCGAGCGACTTTGATTTTTATCTGTTTTAGTAGATTTTTAAATTTCGTAATTATATTCTGAATTTATTATCGGCGCGAAGAAAAATCTTCGGTGCCCTGTGATTGGCTGATTTGGTGACGTTTTGCAACTTCGAAAGCGAAACGTCACCAAATCAGCCAATCAAAGGGCGCCGAAGATTCGTCGGGAAACCATAACGTCAACATTTTCTAACAATTTATTTCGTGTCGTTAAACCATCAGGAAGATATTGAGACGTTAATTGCCGAAATTCAGGAGTACGACCGAAAAAGGGAACAAATCACCGAGGAAATTTCAGCGCCGCCGTCTGTAAGGTGAGGCTTAGAAGACATTATTATTATTATTTTTCTGAAACGTTCTTTTCTTCCGCAAACCCTGTTTCCAAAAGAAATGGTTGATTATTTTTTGTTTTTGCATTACCAGGTCCAGTTTCTCAATTTCGGCGCATCCCGAGAAAGGCGAGCTCCTGTTTTTTGGTGGCGAATATTTTAATGGCAACAAGGTATTCGACAAATCTCAGTCACGTAGCAAAATTGTGTCTTGTGTTAAGCTTCTTTTAACAAATGCTTACTTCTTTGCAGACCTTCATGTACAACCAGTTGTTCATTCACGACATCAAAAAGAATACGTGGACGCTGTTGCATTCGCCGGGCGGACCTGCTCCGCGTTGCGCTCACCAGGTGCCGCTCATTCGCTAAAATAAATTATCTAAATTGGTTGTAATCGTTTCTGAATAATCGGGACGCTCGCATATCAAGATTATGAACATGTTTCTAATTTCTAAAAATCTATTTATGCAGGCCGTGTGCGTACCACAAGGTGGCGGCCAGCTTTGGGTGTTCGGCGGCGAATTCGCAAGTCCCAGCCAACTGCAGTTCTACCACTACAAAGACTTGTGGGTTCTGCACCTGCAGACCAAAAAATGGGAGAAGATCAGGTACAGCAAAACTAGTTTCATACAGAAATTTTCTTTTTGATTGATAAACAGTTACCTTTACAGAAAAGTGTATGGTCAATTAAATGTAATAATGCAATTTGATTGTTTCCGCCAACCATGAAGGAAATTTTTACCACGAGCAATATTTAGTCATTTAAAAAATAATGGATAATATTCGTTTCAAAGTGCTTCAGGTGGTCCATCGGCGAGGTCCGGTCACAGAATGGTCGCCTGCAAGAAACAGCTGATCGTCTTTGGAGGTTACCATGACAACGCCAGGTGAGACTTGTTCATTTTGCGCATGCGCAGTTCACGAAATGAACAACAAATTTTTTATAGTTTTAATAGCTGAATTTTTTCTGAAGCCAGAGAGACGAGAGATTCCCAAAATTTCGTCAGACAAATAACTTAACTGAATATGCAAGGCATTAAAACAGCGAAATTGCAAAAGTAGATTATCAAATTTAGGTGTAAAATGGAGCAGAAATTGATACGCTCCACGATGTTTGCATTCTATCTTTACTTCTCTTTGATACAGGGATTACAAATACTTCAACGATGTGTACGCGTTCAATCTGGAGAGCCGAAAGTGGTCGAAGCTGGTTCCGGGCGGCGCTGTACCGCTGCCACGGTCCGGCTGCCAGATGGCGGCACTCAGTGACGGACGCGTGCTCATCTATGGTGGCTACAGCAAGGAAAAGCTGAAGAAGGATGTCGACAAGGGACACGTTCATACCGACATGTTCTACTTGCAGCCGGAAAGTAAGGGACCGCCTAAATTCACAGCGCTGACAGTAGGTGGCGACATCCTGTCAGGAATGCTAAGTTTTCTCTCTCAACTAAGTCTAAAATACTCAGTATTATTTATTTTCTTTTGCGTCAAAACAGAGGGTGACTTAACCGGTACCAAGTGGCGATGGGTGTCTGTTAAACAGACTGGTGCCAAGCCGCCGCCCCGCTGCAGCGCCACCTTAACGGCAGCATCGGTCAGCGACCGTGCCTACATGTTTGGCGGCGTCTATGATCAGGAGGAGACTGAAGAGGCGCTCGACAGCCGTCTGTTCAACGACTTCTACCAGCTGGAACTGGACAAGGGACGCTGGCACTGCACCGTCCTCTCCGGTGTCGGTTCCGCCGGTCCGGGTGGACGAAGGCGCCGGGGGAAGGAGCAGACAGACGGCGAGGTCGGAGACGACGTGGAGGTGGACGAGGAGGCGGTGGTGGTGGACGGGGATGATATTCCTCTGGCGCCGCTCTCCCTTTCGGACGAGGCCACCGCCGCCGCCGCCGGCACCACCTATGACGACGGTATCTTTACCGTGACAGTTGGTCCGTCGGCGACGAGCACGGGAGGCGCGGATGCCAGGGACGATCGGTGGACGGGGCCGGCGCCAGTCGACGGGAAGGGAAACGCTTTGGTGCCGAGTCCACGGATGAGTCCGGGCATGACTGTCAAGGGTGGAGTGCTGTATCTGTACGGTGGGATTGTGGAGGACGGCGATCGGAACGTCACTCTGGACGATTTTTATTCTTTAGGCAAGTTTATTTCTTTTGTAATTTTGTCGTGCAGACGGCAGATTTATTTTTCACTTCATTTATAACTATCAAACACCTGTGTTCGAGACGTACACGAAGCTTATGTTAGAAGCATGGCGCGTTTAGACATTAGAGCAAAATCGACGAGTCTGTTAAGACAAAAACCTGACAATTGACAATTTGCCCAATCTCAAATGTACACGACGTGAATTTCACACGCTGGAGAGAGGTGCGTTTTGACATTGAAACAATAAAGGCGAGTCCTTGTAGGACGAGTAAGGACTGCTCGTTCTCGAATGGCAATTCGCCCATCTCGAGTATGTTCGTGAATTTCAAAACACGTGCTGGAGAAGGGCGCGTTCCACTTTTAATTTCATTCGACCACACGATCTGTATTTCGGTAAAGCGCGTGCGATCTGGAAGGCCCGTTTTGCCACAATCTCATTCAAATTTCTTGAGTAAGCTCCACACCAAATAATTTTTGCAGCGGTTCATTCAAAGTGTGCTTGTCAATTTTTAGATTTGCGAAGGTTGGACACTTGGCAGACCATTTCTGCCGGAACGGCTGACCAACAGGAGTGGGTGGACTCTGGCAGTTCCGGCGAAGATGACGATGCCGAAGATGATGACGAGGACGAGGAGGATGACGACCAAGCAGAGGGCGCCACTGGCGGGAAAGAGGACAGCGAAGGTACAGTGTTTATTTTTTCCGCGAGTCTTTGTCTTTTACAATATCTAAAACCGTTTTAAAATCCGATTGCTAAGTATTTAACTTTGTAATTGAGTGTTTTTGTATGAAATTTCCGGTTCATGAGCAATTGACATTTTTCCAATTGCATTCTTAATTTTTCCTATTCAGATTCTGAAGCGGATGATGCAATGGATGCGCAGTAAACACTTTCCAAAGTTCAATTGTGTTTGTCGAAAGTGTTCGTTTTATATGTTTTGAATGTACATGTTGATAATAAAATTAATCATACGCGTATTTCTGGTTACAGCGACTTATTGGAATGCCGGGAGAATAATTTAGGTTAATAATATTCGTTTTTAACCAAATCTAGTTTTAGATTTTTGCCAAAATAAATTAATAGTGAAGCCGATCGCTACGCGGCAATTTTGAAATTACTAAACTTCTAATTTGATTCAAAATTGAGAACTAAAAAAAATGAATGAAATCTGCACTTTTCTGTTAAAATTGTTAAGCAAAATGTTTTGACGCGCAAAGTGTACTGAATGCAAATTTTTTTCAGGTTGCTTGAGGGTGCTTTTGAGAAAAATGTTTTGTTGCAAAAGCATGCGTATATTTTGTGGGGATTTTTTCTATTATTCGCGATGAAACAAGTTAAGTTATCCTTACACATACCAACCACACATAATCCAAGCGTGCTTGGCAAGGGAGCGTTTATGCACTGAACAAAATTGGCGATTGGAATCACCAATCATCTTAAAGGCGCGTTCTCATGTGCAACTTGCTCTAGCTAGACTATGACGTCACGCTCTCAGAGTGTCCTGGCAAATCTG
>JAQGBY010005283.1:0-14933 GCA_034698785.1 Mycogona germanica | reverse complement strand
GCGAATTATGATGGTTTACTAAGTGTATGTTAATTTTTATGCAATTTCATTGAGCCGTTCGAGAGTTAGTCTCCGGATCCTGAGATCGAGCTTCTCCAATTGGTTGACGAAATTTCCTGAAGAAGACAATTTTTCCAATTATTTCCCCCAAACTCCTAAACCATTTCGAGGCTAAAAAACGGCAAATGTGAATCAACCCCACCGTCTCGTTTTTTTTCACATCTCCAGATCGAGTTTAATTGTGTTTTCGTAAAAACAGACGAGACTTCTTCCTCTTTTCTCGATCTGTCAATCCCAGAATGCATCATGAATGGGCGCTGGCCATTGTTCCCTTTGTGATGAGACGCCGGCTAACCCTAACGGTTTCGCATTATCTCCTCCAATCTATCTATCCGTTTCGTATTTCGTTTTCGAAAGTCCCAAGTCAGGCTTCTTCTCTCTTGCCAAAATAACATTCGGGAGCTGTTTGTTCAAACTAAAACAGTGGAGTGGATCCAGCGAGGGAAGAGTCCCGGCGCGGGTTTTATTAAACGGAGACAGCGTCTGTGTTGACGAACGGAATTGTAAAAGTGTCATCCGTCAGACGACGACGACGACGACGACGACGAGTTCCGCACGATCGCGATTACGAAAACGCATCCAGCGCCACTCGCGGACCAGCGACTCGCACCAGCGTCTCAATTGTTAAGCGCCGTTCGTCGGCTCGTCATTCACCGCGCGCAGAAAATAGTTCCACCTCGAGCGGACGTCGACACGTAAATACCAGTTCGCCAAATCGATAGTTTCTGGTTTTGACGCGCGGCTGGCTGTTTTATCCACTTTCGAACGTGATTAGTGGGGGGTGGGGGTGGATATTATGAGGGGTTCAATTGATTTTGGTGGTTCCGGTGTGAGCGAGGGCTAGCTCGATGACGAACGTGTTGGTGATACGTCGCGATTAAAATTCGCGTCGCGAGCTCGTTCCCCGTTTTGCACGTGCGCGTCGCCGCCGTTGCTCATCTATGGTGCGTTGTGGCCGCAGCCGGTGCCACCGTTGCAACCGTGGCTGCGATTCGTCTTCAGTGCTGAGACGCGGTTGCGTTGCTGCTGCGGCGTTGGCTGCGGCGTTTGCGGCGACGGAATGGTGGCGCGCGCGACAGTGGGCCTTCGAACTCGCTCTCATTACTTAGAGCCGACGTAATCAATAGTTGGAAAACGTGATTAAAGAGCAGCTCGTTCTTTTTCCTCGGATAGCTCAGCGACAAAGACATGGACGCTGTAGAGAACGTGCACAAATTCCAATTGGAGGAAGTGTCTTAGGACTACACTGCGTAGCAACCAATTTGGCCTAGGATGGAAGCGCTTCGGGTTCGTACGACTACGAAACGACTTCAAAAAGATGGATCCGCAATACTATCAGCGTCCATGCCTACAGACCATGACTATATATTGTGACACTTGCCCCTGTATTATAATTACAATTACAAATTTTAGCCGCAATCAGCCCCCAAGAGAGGAGCCTATGGCGGGGGTCGAAAGACCAGTTGGGGACAGAAATGGATTAATTTTAAAAGGCACTGGATTTGAGGCTCTGTGAGGCCATTCCACTGTCTACACACTCTAGGGAAATAGGAGTTAAATATGACGCAGATGTACATTGAAGCTCGTTCACCATTCTAGTGTGGTCCCTTCTTCTACTTCTATTAGGAGCTGGCCACATCCAGAGTCCCCGATATCAACATTCCAATCCCCCTTCAGAATTCTGAGCTGCAACCTTAAACTGATCTCCCTCCTACCCACTTCCAGTGTCTCCCAACCCAGTTTTGATAACATGTCCGTGTCACCGTCACTTTTTCCAATTCTACAGCTAACAAATCTCGCAGCTCCAAGTTGAACCATTTCAATTCCCCCTACAAACCCCACATGGTGAGGATCCCAAGTTGGAACTGCAGTATTCGAGCGAAGGCCGAACCCAGGAAAAGTAGGCCACTGACTTAACCGTACTTGGACACCCTTTCCCTTCAACACGTTTTGAATAAGTCTAAGCCTTGCTATACACAAGTCATAACTTCTAAAATATTTCAACAAATTGTTTGACTTTTTTTCTTTACACAATAGAGAATGAATAATCGATCAAAATGATCGATTCAGATGTACATTGAACAATGACTTTTATTTAGTTGTTTTTCAGTCACGCTCGCCAGCTTTCGTTCGTTCCTGACGAGAAACCTTGCTGACACTGTCACATATCGCAGCGCCACCTATATTTGGTAATTTAGAATAGTAAGCATCGAGGTCGCCTCGCACCAAATTTCAAGCAATTTGATCAATTATTTTAGAAGATATAGGGCCACCTTTTTTATAGACCATCACACTGCATTAAAAGAATGATTTTGTCAGTTTGTCTAGTTGCTGTAATGACATTTAGAATTGACAATTGATTTCCTTGATGACAGAGTTTCTAGAATTGAGCTCGAAACATGTCGGTAGTCCAGTGTGAAGCGAAAGCGAGGTTACGATGTTAGTAGTTACTTGATTTCTCTTCAGAAGTCGGTGTAGCGATTTGAGAATCGATCCTATTGATCGGCCGTGGCAGACGGGTGGCTATAACAACCTCTACACTCTTCATATCTTTGTCGCGTCGTGCATGGACCGAGTTTGTGTGTGTTGGGGGGACTTTTGGGGGGGCTTTTGGGGGACTTTTGGGCTGCTGCTGCTGCTCGCTATTTGCTATTCGGAACGTCGCCTATTCGCCTAATCAAATCGTCAAACAATGTTTTATCGTTTTGTTCCGTTTAATGTTGCGAATGAACAAGAAAATGGCTCTCAGTCAATACTGTCGTTTTCTTCTTGTTGCTGCTGCTTCTATCGCGTGTTGCTACCGAATGCCACTAGGGGGATGAGGGGGGGGGGATAGAAGGGGGTGGGGTGACAACACTCGACATCTCAACGCCCCCCTCCTGCCCACTCTAACCCTTGTTTCAGTGCGCGTCAGACTCTTGTAAGCGAGTGATCGGTTTAATTACGTTACGATTATTGACGTGTCGCGCGAGAACGATTCAAACGACCAACGCGACCATCGCTTCGAGCCACTTCAAAGTTCGTCTCAAATTCGGACTGTTTCTGTTGTCTCGCCTTCTACAGGGTGACCCCCAAAAAATAACAAAGCCTACACAGAATGGAATCGGGAGACCACGTACAGCACGTAAAACCGATTCGTCAGTTAAAGTTCAGTTCCGGGGCTCGTGTCCAGGTCACCGGAGAGCATTTTCAGTAATTTCAAATTTCATTTTTATTCCTACACTATTGGTCAATGTAAGTGCCAAATTTCATTTAAATCGAAGCATTTCTCACGAAGTTGTGATACATTTTTATAGGGGTGCTCTTTCTTATGACTTATTTTTATTTCGGGTTATTTTATTTTATTTCTTTTTGTTGTGACTCCGACACCGGCATCCTAGTCTCTCGGACAATTTGAATATTGATGAACATCTTGGCCAAGTTTCGAGAGAATCGGTTAACATTTCACAAAGATACAGCCTCTGTATGTTGGACTCCATTTTATTGGCCCACCCTGTATGTTACATGAACACTTTGGTCAGACGTCGCCCTGTATCTTCATTTGTAAATTGAGGCAATTACTTAATTAAGATGAATGAAACATAATTAACGGGCAAATGGATAATTTAAAATTTTAATTGGGAATGTTTATTTTCAGTCTTTTGCCGAGCGCAGGTTATGAAAGGCCTGACTCTGTAATCCTGTCAAGATGTTGCAAGCGTTAGTTCACCTGTATGTGGGGATCCCCAGGTGAACTGACGTGGGTGGGTGGGTGTGTAGGAGGATATAGGGTTTAGAGGGTTAAAGATTTATGGGGGATTTGTTGGAGAGACTGTCGCTGTTACAGTTGAGGTTTGGTCGGGAACCGAAACGTCTGGCCATCAGCCTCCAGGCCACGGAATGCTTAATCCCAGGCGCTCCACTCTCTCTCTCATCGCGGAGATATTCGCGGAATTTTGTCAGATGGCCGCGTGACGTCATGGCAAGCGAGAGCAGCGCCACGGGCGATGCGGATGACCGCGGGTCAACGGGTCAACGGGTGACGACGCCGTACCACTTCTGTTGTCCGGAAGTGCGGACTGTCCATCAGTGGACAACTTCGTTCGTCCCCCAATCCAATCTATTCTCAATTTGAAAAGTTCGACTTCCGACTAATCCGATGATCCGTCAGCGAAATGAACAATTCAAAATGAGATCCATTCTCGGATTGTCAATCGAGTTTCGTTCGACACTAACCAAGTTAACTGTGGACCATCAATTATGACTAATTGACTTAATTACAGGAGAATGTTGTTGGGAGAATCGCTTTCGTCTTTTTTGTACATGATTCCGCAATCAGTCATAATATCGATCGTGACGTCACGAAATAATTTCAAATATTCTAATGACACAACTAAATATATGAATTTTGTATTTCAGCGATGAATAGACAAGTATAAGAATGAATTCGGAACACTCGAGGTTCCCCTGTACTTATCCAATTTCCATGATCAATTCATGAGCCGGATCTAAATATTGAATTTTTCACGCACGTACAGTAGTACATTTCTATTACTGTACATTTACGTGTGTGTGTGACGTCACCGTATGGATATATATCTATGAATTCAGCTGATTTTTGGACTCTCCGAGCAGCAGAATTCGTATTGGCGGACGATGACGGTGGTGCTCCGGGCTGCTCACTCTAATCCGAGCGAGGAGGAGAGCGGTCGGGGAGCGCTCTCCGTGCAACCCCCGAGTCACGTGATCCAATGGAGCTGGATCGATAACTCAAAATTGTGTTGCCGAGGCCTGTTTCGCCTGATTTCCTCCAGTTCCGTTCGCCAGCACCAATTGCTCCGGGGAAACTGGGAAACTGGAGACAAAATCTTGCTGCGCCTTCCCCCACCCCCCCTTACCCATGGCCCATCTCACCATTGTCGACTGCGCATGCGCGTCGAGCATGTCAGGACTCCAAAAGTCACTTCGCATCGGCCGTGATTTGAGCGCAATATCGGAATACTTCAGTGGCCTTTTGTCCTAAGTACTGAACTAAATTGGGTGACGTCATTTCTCCTAGACAGAAAATTAATCCTGTTCATATTGAACACATTTTGTTGACTATGGTAAAGTCCACTCCCGGAATTTTAATTTAAAGTTAACCTCTCTTAAGTGATTTGTAGTGGAGGTGACAGGTTGAGGTTGACTCACCTGACTTGCCTCAATTGTAGATGTAAGAAAATGGCTAGTTAAATTGTAGCAGCTACATAGGACATTAACGTTGCTGCCCCCGTCAACGGGCAATCACGCATTGCGAATGATTCGTGCGGGGAAGTCGTGTGCTGCCCCTGCCCAACTCCATAGATGCCTATTGGATTTATTTAAATCCAGGTTCTTTAGAGTACTGGATCATCTCGGGCAAATGTGTTTAGAATAAAAATAAATCAACTATTCAGTTCACTACCAACAATTCAAATACGGTTGATTTTCTAATATTTACGCAACATATTTGCATCCATTGAAATGTTCCCATTCAACCGCTCCTTGCTCAATCTGTGCAAACACATTGCAGTTCAGAATCATAATTTCGCAGTTGATTAACACGCAACGGGGTTGTTCATATTTCGAATCTAACCGAATCCATTTGTTCGGAGCCAGGTGCCAGACCTACAGTAGGCAGACGAAGGGGTTGAATGCGGGGTTGGGTGGTGTTCCCCCTTTCCACCCACCAGTTAATAAACCACTGTTGCCAGCCCACCGTGAATTCGTTTGCCACTTAGTTGCATATTATTCTAAAGACGTGCTGCTTCATTTGTGGCGCCCCGGTCCCATCTCAACTCTCTCTCTTGCTCCAGCAGTTCCTGTGGGCTCGAAAAGGGAAACGATGATGGTGGTTCCAAAATTATTTCTCCTCCTCCGAGGATCCTCCTCCACCAACCACCACCCAACATGTTCCGCTTATAATGAAGACAGGAGGCGTTCAGCCATTGCGTAGAACCAAACCATGCTGAAGCGTCTCTGTTTATTCTTCCGCCTATCTATCGACCGAGGAGAGTAGACGAGGCGTCCTTACCCCCACCCTCATTATCCCCTCCACCCACCACTACTGCTAGTAGTAACAACAGCCTCGCGCAAATAACCCTTTCGTTTGTGAGGCGCCATAGTGTATCGCTTCATCGCGTCTCCTCCTATTCTGAGCTCAAACCCACCACCCCTAAGCCCCTTCCCCCTTCAGCCCCCCTCGTTTCCCAGTGAGACAGATCGCTCACCAACAAACAACTTCCTGAGACCCCGACATCACGTCATCCTCATAAAGTTCTTGTACCCTGCTCAAATCAAAGGATCCAATTTCATTCATGTCCATCGATCAATTAAAAATTAACCCTACACACTGGTTTGTTGTTAGACTTGATCCCAAACTGCTATTTAAATCTATCTTTAAAGATTTTTTCTTGTCATTTCTATTCCTAGGATTGTGGTGACGCTGTGAAAAAGGAGGTGAATGATGCGTCGTCCATCCAAAGGCCGAAGACGAAGGATTTTCTTAAGACGCTCAGCAGATATTGGATCAACCCGTTACAGCGATATGTCCATCTTCATGGTCGTGGTGGTGGTCATCCTGTTCATCGGACGACGAGGCAAGGTAGGACATGAGCAATTTCCTCAATCGATTCAGTTTTACGTCAACATGTGCTGCATATTTAGAGGAGTTCCTCACCTGTCACTTTATCCTTGTAAAAATACACACGTAAGAAGTTGGTCTGGTAAGAAGCGTCAGTCTCTGATTCGGACTGGCCCCGACTGACTACAATCAACCCGATGCTGAAACGTAGCACTAGCAGTAAGACATAACGGCATCTTAGTGGGGGATGAGGGGGGGAGTGGTGAAAGGAGAGAGAACGTCTTAGCTCTACTCTTTTCGCTTGACGTGGCAACACCAATAGAGAAGTTGAAACTGTTGGCCCCTGAGGAGGAAAGGGCGGAGTTGTCTCTTTAGAGGAGTAGAGGGTTGGGGTGAGGGAGGGGGCTCACCTATAGTGGGTTCCTCCACCCAACCCCTATCACTCAAGCACTTGTTGGGGGTAGTCCGCCCCCGGCAGTGCCCCGGCGGTGGTGCACTGGTGAGCCCAGAACACTCGCGTCATTGCCATTGTCAACAATGTGTGTGTGCCCCGTGTGTGGGGGGTGGATGGGGGTGCTGGGGGAGGGGGGTGGTAGAGGCGCTGGATGACGTCGAGAGCGGCGCTAATTATGTAGTCAACATAAATAACTGTGTTTGCTTTGCCGTCATTGCTAATAATGAGTTTGGCGGACAAACGGCGGCTTCTAGGCCTGTCTCGGCCAGCAGCGCGTCGAGCACATCGCCGACAAAAAATCGATTATTAATGGGCTGGGGTGATGGCAGTTGACGATGGGTTCAGTCAGTTGAACGACGCGCCCCATTCCTGATGCAGATTATGACCAAATGTGTCAATGACTCGCTCTCTCTCTGCCATTCTCTTTGTCATTAGCGACGCTCGGAATAAAGTGACTAAAAAGGGGTTGCGGATTTCGGATTCGTCCTTTCAAATATTCTTCTGGGAATTGGGAGTTTTACGTACTTCCGGAGCACTGGGGGATGAAGCGAGCCTGTGACCACATGTCGCGCAACCCCTTGACAACAGCCTGCTCTGCCAAACACGGTGTCTCTTACTGATTGCTCGCCTACACGGGGCAGCGCTTTTCGACCGATTGTTCAATCGCGGATCAGAGAGAGCACATCTCTGTGAAACATTTTTTAAAATGACTCACAAAAATCTCTATCTTTCTCGTAATCTGGTAAAATTTTCATGATTAAAGGTATTAGATTTGTAGGTTCGAGTCGGACTTTTTGATTTGTGATCGAGAGTCTCATGAAGTTTTTCGGGTCCCGGTTGCCGATTTGAGTGCGTGAGTAACTCTCTTTGTAATTGGTTTGAATTGGGGGGAGGGGGGACCACAGACCGAGCTTTCATTATCTTTTTTAAAACGAAACCAAGCGCTGCCTAATTCTACCGCTCGACGAGATATGAATAGATCGTCCCCTGTAATTACACCTACCTGTGTGTGTGTGTGTGTGTGTGTGTGTGTGTGTGTGTACAAATTCATTGGTAATTACAGGGGACGTACAATTGTGCAAAGTTAGGGATTTTAGATTTTCCGCCACCCCTTACGAACGTGTCCTCATTTTAACAATTCCCTTGATTAAAATACGTAAACTTTTGCATTAGAATAATTTCACGTTTCACCGTTCCAACAAGATTAGAAAAGCAACGTCATATTTAATTAGTTAAAAAACCACTTTGTTAAAATGGAGATGGGTTTCGTGGACTCAATTTGGACCGAATCATTGCAATAGAACTGTTTTCGTCATTTGCGGAATGTCCGGACGAATCTAGTTCTATTCCATGTCGATGGATTCGTCAGAGCGTGTCCCAAACTGGAATCAATTTCGTTTAATTGACTCGTAATGAAGGACAGAGTGGGGATTGGGTGGAGTTGTTGCGGGTTGGCCCTTGGTCATCATCAGTATTTGGTTGAACCCCTCGGTGGAGGGGGAAGGGGGAGGAACTGGTTCACTGGTTCATTTTTTCTTGTTAATTCTGCTGGTGTTGGAGCAGACACGATTAGGTCGGTTCACAAATAGATTAATTGCGTGGCGTCCCAGTGTGACTCTGGTCGATGATGGTGTGTACCTGTGCAGGGTCGGGGACGTGACCCGGGCCCCACCCAGCAGCCTTTGGGGGGGGGGGATGGGGGAGGGTGGTCGGGAGGGGACAAAGTGGTGCTGCGCAGCTCATTAGCATGTTTCGCGCGCCTCACTCGCTCCGCTCACTGCATCCATTACCGGCAACGACGAATGTGCGCGAACGAGCGTCCCGGATTTGGTGGGGGGCCGCGGCGACCTTGCGGCCCGCCAATTAGGTCACGAGGATAGAGTGAGCGAGCGCCTCAATTTGAAATAGACGGCGCCGTTTAACTCCGACAGCGGAATTCGTGCGCCATCTTTATGAAAGGGAAAGTCGTTTCACTTCAAGATTAAGAATGAAGGTGTGTCCATTTGACATCTTTGCTGAGGTGGGTGTGATATCCTGTGTTGTGGCCCGCCACCGCCCAGCCTTGCCCAACCTGCCGTCCTCCTCCATTCTCACGAGCCACGCTCACGTGGCTGTTGGCTCGCGCCAGTGCGCACGTGCAGCGCGTGCAGCGCGTGTATGTGGCACGCGCGCGCCAATGGCGGCGTCGGCAGCAGCGTCGTCGTCCCTGACGCGTGACGACGCCACCAATAATAAAAAAATGCTGCGCCATTTTTATGAGCGAATTTGGGAAAAATAAAAAATGGTCATAATTTAGTTCTTTACAGGCGACATGTCAAAAACTAAAGACGAAGTCGTTGGTAGCCGATTGGTTGCTCAGTTGCTCCGGGTGCACCACTGCCGCTCTACACTTTGGCTCGGCTCTGATTTAGGGTCTTGTTTACTCGCCGGGAGTGCTCCACCCCCGGCCGCCCACCGCCACCCCCCAGTTGCCCTTCACAAAGTTGGCCCGACAAAGAGACTGGGAAGAAATATGGATCCGACGTGAGTCCGCGCCCCGCTTTCAACTCCCTCCACCCCCTTCAACCTAAATCGTTTCGATTCTCAAGCTCTGTTTCTTTCTCTCTCGACCGTCATCGCCCAACGTCACACCATCGACTTTCCATTCTCAGATGACGTCATCGTGTCACGAGGTTCTTGTTGCACAGTCCACCTTCTACTTTGTCGCTGGTCGCTTTCTATTCGACGATCTCCAATGTCAGAGCATGACATGGACAGTGACAATTCACTAGATTCTTGTCGCCAATTTATATTTATATCAATATATATTTTCTTGCCTGACTGGAGCCCTCCACCTTCGACCTTTGACCTGACCTCCAATTCTCGTCCTCGCCGAGCCGACATAAGCTGGAGGAGGTACATTTTCGTTTTTCAAATGTCATCCTCAAAATCAAATTACGTCATCTGCGCATGCGCACAATCCACAATTTCACTAATTTTGTTTGGTGCGCATGCGCAGATGACGTAATCTGAGGATGAGAATCAAATTTGAAAGACTAAAATGTATCTCCTGTTGAGAATACTATCTGAAGGAATAATCCGGGTCTAGTAAAGAAAATCGAATTTCTTAATAAAAGAAAGCGCAACTTATTTGAAGTCTTTCTGTTTTGCTGTCTTTGCGTTCGTGAGATATGAATTTAATAATTAGGACAATTGATTTGTCGTGGATTCATTGGGGCGGCGTATCCTTGGAACAATAATTTCCAATTGATCAACCACGTATGTTCGATCGTGGCTCTTTTTCTGTTCCGAATCGAAGCTAGACTAGCACTAAAGGGCGCCATCATGGCCTCTCCCAAATTTTGATGGCCGTCGCCACCGCCCTCGTCTTATACGAGTAGAGTAAATCGTCTTCGGAAGTGGCAAAAGCGTTTTCCACCGAACTTTCAATTCTGTAACTATCGACAGGAGTCGAATGGTGGAAATGGGAGTGGGGGTGGGGGTGGGTTGTGGGGGGAATAGAGAGTTCTTTTGTGGCGGCCTCAGCTTTTATCGATGTATTGGTATTGGCGGCGGTAGTAGTGATGTCTGCTGGCTGCGCTCGAGGCTCTCTGGAAGCAGAAGAGGTCTCGGGCTCCGTCATGTCTGGCTTCAGAAGGAAGGAGCTGGGTGCGGGCTTTGGCTGCTTCTCTGATAGTGCTTGATGACGCGGAAGGGGATCGCTTCAAATTGATTCGTCCTCGCCCCCTACTCATCCCTCACCACCACCCCCACCCCCACCAATCTAAGCAACAAACAGTTTAAAAGCGGCGCCATCGGTTCCACGCGAGTTCCATCTTGACGTGCGACCACCGCGCGAGCGACACTGGCGGCGTCTCGAGACGCAAACCATTTTTGAATTATGGATCATACAAAATCATATTTTTACAGTTTCACATTGTTTCGCTTTAATCGACTGGATTAAGAAAGATCCTGCGTTTTTCTTACTAAAAGTGGGCTTGTTGTCCTTTAGAACCGGCAAGCCCGAGTTTACATGTTTCCGCCCTTTTGTCAGCTGCTAGCCCAAAACTGGTAGGTTGTGAGATTTAAAAAATAATTTAAAAAAATACGTTTTCTTACGTTTAATTTGTAACTGCTTACGTGTTGGAGAATAAATCTATATATATATAAATGAATGTATGTGTGTGTGTGTGTCCTTGATAGACTCGAAAACTACTGGACCGATTTCGATGATTTTTAAAAAAAACATTGGTCATAGTCCCGGTCACATTGTTACGGTAACAAAAATGGAAAAAATTGCCCGGATATATTTGTTTTTCGGGATAAACGGGTTTTAGTCTGCCTCTAGCGGGCGTCTACTGAACTACGTACGAGGTAGTGTGACCATGCGGGCTAAAAAATTCCCGGGGAAAAGGAAAAATTGTGTGCACGAGGCAGTGTGACCTGCGAAATTCTCTACTCGGGTTTTTTAAGACGTCAGTAGCCGTTAAAATTGATTTGAAAATGGGAAAATTCGAGAAAAACTGGTTTTAGCCTGCCTTTTTTCCATTTAACCGGAAGCCACAGCAAGGCGTGGCCCGGGTCAGCTAGTGTTTTATTAAATTAATTGGACGACAGAATGTGGGTTCTTCAAAATAAATTCCCCGGTTAAAGGGTTAAGATGACGTCATTTCGAAAGACAAGGTGGCGGGTGGTTGGCTCTACGTATTTAAGAGTGACTGAATAATAACTGCGTCACAGTTGGTGGTACATTTCTTTTAGTAGCAGTTGGTTTGTACAACACTGAGGAGACTATTTTTGTCGTTTGTCTTGTCAAAACACGGCGACATTGTGGATCTTGAAGTCGAATCGAGCGCGGAATTAATCGACCAATTAACTTGTTTCCGGCGCCAGATTCGAACGAAAAATAAGTAACGTCTATTGGCTCACACTAAAATCGTTGCCAAGCACAATAAAGAGTTCTGAGCGTCGGAACTGAAACCAGAGCGAAGACGTCGAAGCTCTCTCTCTCTCTAGATCCAACACTTTCAAATCTATTGGCCAATTGAATACACAAATTTAATTAAAAACTGCTACTAAATATTTGCTGTTGTTCGGAGCCGCCATCAATTTATCCAGTTACGCGGGGGAGGGGGAGGGGACAGGAGCAGCTTCCTCAGACCCTGGAAAATGGTGAATGAAGGATGGTTCATTTTCATCAGTAGTGCCCTCCCGGGACCCCGAATAAACGTCAGGAATAGAAAGAACCCTGCGTGGGCTAGAGTGGGTGGACTCAGTAATGACGTCAGAGGGGAAGGAGGGAGGCACAAAATCAACAAACATGAGTCGCTGAGTAGAAACAATGTAATCGGATGAAATTGATCTTTGCTAAATTGGATTTGTCCGCGACGTTCAATGCCATTTTAGCAATAAATATGACGTCACACGATACAACCAAGATTAAGAAGAAAATCCAGTTGCGCATTAAGAAAACGAGGAGGGGTTTTCTGGAAGAACATGTTCAGTAACATCTTATACTCGAGATATAATCCTACCACAAAAAATGACAACCATCGTCTTAAAATATTTTGTCTATCTTAGACATTTGTCTAAAAGAATTGTCACACAGAGTATCCGAGTAGAGATACTTTTACTTTTAGCGCAAATTCATAGGTGATGGAGGTGACGTCACCTTTTGACCGTACAGATGACGTCTGGTGACGTGACCTTCGCTCGGTGTGTGGGGGGTCAAATACGGTTTCGTAGGCAATAATGCGATCCTGGCGGCTCTAATCAGCGGTGAAAATGTGCAGAAGATCCGAGTGGTGCGCCCTCCAGCGGTCAGTCGAGCGGAAGTTGAGCTCTGTCCTCGTGCGTGTGTGCGCGCGCGTGGCAAAAGATGTGTTGCCGACGTCGCCGCACGTGCGATTAGCGTCACTTCCGCTCGGGTTTGCACGTGCCACCACAAGCGACTTAGCAATTACGCGTTAAGCTTAAAACGAGCGTTAATGTGACCCGGGAGGTAAATACTGGCGTTAAATACTTCCAAATCGGGGATAGTCATTCTGGACTCGGGATTAACATGAGACGGTCGCCATCTTTTTCAGGAATCGATTTAGTTACGTTAGTAACGTAGTATGAGTTCCAGTCCAGGCGAGGACCATATGTCGTGTATATGTGACGTATTCCCTTTGAAATGAGGGCACATAATGCCAAAATATGAATTAGCGTTTTCGTTGTCGTGCTATGGGTTTATATAACCGACAAATTCTAGTGTTTCGCTACAGATTATTTTTTGTGGAACGTATATTTAACGTTAAAATTCCGGGACCACTTGCTTGTCGCGCTCGACTAGCGTGCCATCTACCGGACACCCCTATTCTCTCGGAATGGACCTCTCCCTCTTCGTGCGTTCCAATAGTGCGTAGTAGCAGAATCACCTCGAATACAACTGCTGAGAGAGAACTTGGCTTGTACCCTGATGGTAAGGTCTCGAAATCTTCATTTGTTCTTAATCTTTCTGGGTTTTGACGAAGGAAGTTGGGTAATGTTGGGGGTAATGGGTAATGTTCTGGAGCCTCGCCAGCTCGTCGTCGATTTTACATGGCTGTTCCGTGTGTTTGCTCACTTATGTTTTTAGTGTTTTTGGGGCGACCTAACCTTTCCCCCCTCCACCCACTCACCCACACACACTCGGTACACACTGAGTGAGACAGACAAGTCAGTGAAGCAGCAGAAGAAGACGACGATGCTTCAGGCGCCGGAAGGATCCGTGTTTGAAGCCAAGTTTCTGGTGTTGACATCGTTGACCGTGTGATTGTCACGTGACGTGGAGGAGGAGGATGAGGAAGGGGGGTGTGGTCGTCATCGTGGGGGGCGGTGAGAACTCTTGAGGGGAATGTGAAGGCCCAAGTTGACGGTCCGTCACATCCGATTCCCCGTTGTTGACTGGAGCGAAAAACAAAAAGTTTCGCTGTATTCAAATGAAAGTGGAATGGAATAGCGCTGGGTCTCATCAAATTACACAGCTCTCTCTGTGAAAGAAATACGGAATTCTCAAGTAGTCCTACGTAGGAATAGTCCATATCATTTTTTCGGGGAGAATTAGACAGACGTCCAGGTCTTGAATACTCCAAAAGTGCCTTAAAATAAGTACCACCTTATCAATTGTAAGATTAAGACGCTTCGGTTTTCGGTGCGCCTGGAAGGGAAGGAGATTCTCGCGTGTTGACGTCATTGGATGGACACAGTCTTTTTTTTTGGCTCCAAATCGTCACACGTCATCATTAAAATGGTGGGGAATTGTAGAACTACAATTAACACGTAATCATGCTAGACGAAATGAACATTTTGCGTGCCATTTGGATATCAATTAAGCGTATTCGACCTTTGACAATTTAAAACACAAATTAGTGTGACAATTTAAACATTATTGACTTCTTAATTATTGAAATATTATAAATAGAAAAACGCTACGAAATTTGAGAAATATAATTGTATTACTGATATATATTCACCAGATCTAGCGAAAACAAAGTCAAGCGGCAGCACTATTAAATAAATCTTTTTTGGAATCGATTTTTGGCGCCCTACATATTATTTTTCGAGCAGCTGGAATAAATTCATTATTTTTTAAAATGTAGTTTGACTTTTTTTCTTAACAGTAAATTTGGTCTGACAGTTTTTGGAGAAGTTAAAGCAGAGCTTTGAATTTTTCCTGAACGTCTGTTTCCATTGTAATCCTATTGGAGAAAATACATTTTATTTTATCTATTCTAAGTTCCCCACTTAACTGATTTAATTCTATAAAAGGAAATACGGATAATCCCAGGACTCGACTGGGGGAGCAAGACGACGATCGAGTTGGCAAGACTCGAAAAA
>JAQGBY010005282.1:0-14935 GCA_034698785.1 Mycogona germanica | reverse complement strand
AATATTTGAAATTCCATTAGTAAATACTTTGTCACAACTTATATTTAATTATTGGTTTTGTAGCTGATTTTTGTCATTGTGTCCAGCGTTACACCTTAAATTCTCTATTACACAATATTTATTCACTTTAACGGTTCAACAATTGGACAATCACCGCATTCCAAAAAGCGCAACACAAAAATTTAAAACATACGCCTATTTTCACTAAATAATTCAGGAATAACTCAGCGGTAATATAGTATAGTTTTATCCTATCTCTATTGGAATAAGACAAACAAATTTACTACGGGGAAAAATTTAGTATTTGTAATGCTCTCTCGCTAATTTACGAAATGAAATTGGGAAATAAGAATACTAGGTGAAAACCAAATTCTCACTTTGAGACCAGTTTCTGTCACCTAACGCGGCATTATATTTTTATTTTGTGCAGCAGGAGACGGGTTTCAAAGTGTGCGAACCTAGCGATGGAGAGCGCAACTTACGGCAACTACATTAATCCAGCACTTCCGTCGGTTATTACGATTTAATTTTTTTTTAAGAGGGGAAGGAGAAAAAGCTTATGACGACCATCACCCAGGTATCCATGCATATTCCTCAGATCTCACCTTGCGTCGTGAACACGACGAGAAACGCGCAGATCCACGCGACGACTGATGACCGATCCATTTTCAGATGTAGCAACTACACACCGGTACTGTTACACACAGGTATTCCTGCAAATAAGCGAACAAAAAAGTTCTTCGATTAGACAGCGACCGAGAGAGAGAGATCAATGGAGCAACTGAGTGGTCGTGAATGAGTTTCTGTGTGGGGGTTTACATCTGGCTTTGTACCTGTATCCCGAGTTTGCTAGTCGAGCAGCGTCGCTAATTGGCCGTGAATCGGTCTCGGGGTTCAATCCCCGGCGAGTTTTATGAAAGCACACAGTGCCCTCGTATTTACCTGGTTTTGCGGACCATTTGGTCACCAAAACAAAGCGCGGATAAAAGTCACTCGCGTTATAAATGGTTGGGGATACGAGCAATTGAGATAAAAAGAGGTAGAAGCCAGAAGTCTTTGACGACGGATAACCGAATATCAATATTTTAAATGCACTTCGGTTTGCTGTTTTTAGTTATTTCCGGCTGGTAAATCAAAGTTTTAACGACTGAAGATGTCGAGACAAGACCGACGTAGGACCAACATTAAATTACCGTAGTGGTGACGAAACGCCCCGGCGTGTTCTAATATTATACACTCGTACTTCTTTGATCGCCAGTATATAAAGCGGTAGCTAACCTTCCGCCATTGTGACGGTCACAATATCAACCAATAAAGAAGGAATGGCTCGAATTGCTGTTTTAACCCCTTCTGGTTACCCTTCCCCTTCTCTTATTGTAAACGAATGGCGATTATCGAGGATAAACAATAAAATGTGCGGTGGTCAATGTGAATGGCCAAGTGAGTTGGACAACGGAATTAATTGGTAGCGAGGGGGGAGGGGGGATAACAGTCAATGCACTTTTAGGGGAAGTCGGCGTCGGTGAGGGAGGCGGTAACCACTCTTCCATTTGCACGTGGACGTTTCACGCGCTCCCTCTATGTCACAACCACCCTATGACGTCACAAATCCTGCCCACAGAATCACACGACAGTCACGACATTAATGCTCGCTGAAAATATAAAATATATACGAACTGTGTTTTTGTATCAGATATACAGTTTATATTGTATTTGTGACTCCGAATTTTTGTATAATAGTTTAAATACATTTGCTGCAATTTTTAAGAACATTTAAGAAAATTAAAAATTCAGTTAGTCAGTCAGTCAGTCAGTCTTCCTTTTTAAGTAGAAATACTAACAATGAATCGATCGCTAAATTATTCAAGACTTTGTTATGAGGATGTTTAACGAAGTGTTCAGGGATAATTTAGGGCTCGGTCTATTATAAGTATTTAAATTTAAAAGGAAGATTACACGACTACCACAACATGATGCCATTGTAGTCTGTGCCTGACTGCAAAATTATTTTCACACTAAACAGTGGTTTTACGTCATCTCGTATTCCTGGTAACTCGGCGGTAAAAAATGTTAGTAAATTGGAACTGAATTAGCTTCTACGTATCTCAGTGTCTAACAAAAGGTAACCTTGAATGCAATTTGAAACTAATCTGGATACTGAGTGGTGCAATTTATCACATAGCACGTCGAACGTAAACAATGCTTTGATAAGAAAGTTTCATTTTATTGTCATTGGTCAAACTGGTGGTTGGCGTTCAAACGGAAAACTGTGTTTTTCACGAAGTTGTGGTATTTTTTATGTGGGGTTCTCCTTTTTATGGATTTGTGTATATTATTTACACATCACATGGCATATTGGTGCCACGATATAAATTTTTTTTTAATCAATGCATATGTTTATTTTATATGCATATTTTTCCTTGAAATTTGGGCATTTTATGGTTTTATAACTCCTAGCGTTCTTGCAGTTTAACAGAAAAATTCACATTTGGTCTTATGAACTTGTTTCGACGTCTTTGGTAAACAACTCCCTTGGAGCTAGCTAAATGCAGTAATTTATAGCAATTTGAAAGCTATTATTTTGGGGGAGTGGTGAAAACAATTCCATCAACCTGCTACGTGTCGCATACTTTCGCTGGTCACATAATATATGGGGAGAAATCAATTGCTTCATAGAACAGAGAGCGAAGAAATTGGGTTGTTGACATATGGAAATTAGGTTTTTAATATACGAGTCATTTATATTTTTTAAAAAAAGATAGGGCCATGCAACGAGGATGTGGCGTTTGATTGTCCACACAAATGTCCCTCATCCGGGAAGTCGATAGGACAACATAAAAAAAAGGTTTTTCGAACAAAATCTAAATAATAAAAAAGTCGGATTATTCATCCAATCCTCGATATGGCCGGGGATTCGGTCGAAAAGCTACGATAAAACAATTCGGAATCGACTGTACAACCACCACAAAGTCCGCCTCCACCGTTTTACACCCTATTTGTATCCTCTTGAGACCAATTTAAGAAGCGAATCACTATATAATTATTTTGTGAAATAGTAAACGTAAACAGCTGTGTAAAATAAAGACTTTATAAATAAATAATGATAATCTAAAGTAGGTATTTTTATTTCAGCTGAAATGAAACGTGTTGAAAGTGAACTTTCGATGGCCACAAGAACAGACGGAGAGGGCCTCACGAGGATTCGCACCCCTCCATTCGACAAAGCCAGCGTATGATAAAACACAATCGAAAATGACAATAGACTAGAACACGACCAATCAACAGTTTCAGAAAGTGTCACGTGGTGGTTAGAGTCGCTCTTCAGCTGTTTTTAGATAGGAGATAATGGAACGCCACCAACAAAAAATATACGATTTCCTGGTGACCAAAATCGTACTAGTTGAGTTGTCCCCATGAACCTGTAGCCGTGAACTTCACAGATCTCATCAAGCCATATAATGTGTATTCGCAATGGATTTTTAAATCGATTTCTGGTTTATAGCGGATTATGGCGGCAAAACTGGGCGACTCTTTTTGAAAACTATAAAAACCGGAGAAATGGCACGTAAAAATTGCGATAAAACGACAGCAGTGATTGGCATCACGGCGACATTATGTTTCGTTTCGATCGTGCGGATACAACCAATCGACAGGGTCACACTAAACGACGCCCTTTTTCCAGAAACGCCGAAAATCGAACAATAGCACCAACTACAATGGTGAGAACCTTCCCCTACCCCTCTCTCTATATGCGGGAAACAAGTGGTAAATATTTACTTCAAATCGTCGACACATTCAACACACAAGCATATTTGTTAGCATACCATTTTTGAAGTATAAGGAAAGATCGTTAAAATCGGTCAAAGATTAACACACTAGTCTGAAAAAATATAGGAATGAGCCCAGGACACTCTGGGAATAAACGACGACCATCGAGTTGTTTTTTAAGCTCAGACGACATAATCCCCTCTTATATATTTGTTTACTGTGTAGATAGTTGGGTTTTAAGGCACTGCCTGTAATCTACTATTGTACAAAATAAAATATTCCTAATAAATTCATAACGAATTCAACATCAGGCTGTTCCATAATTTCATTATGAATTCGTTATGAATTTATTAGGAATATTTTATTTTATTATATTTCAAGTACGACTTTGCCTCTTATCTATTTATATTTGTACTATTGTACAGTTAACGATATATTTATTTTTTAAACACTAGTCTGATGGGGATGACGAAACCGCATTCCATTATCGTAGTACTTCCTGTCATCGAATTTACATTGCGCCCGTCGTACAATACAAACTTCTTGTTTGGGCCCACGTAGGTTGTAAATAGGTAAAGGTTGGAAATATAAAATAAATGGCTCGTCCAAGAACAGCGATATAAATTTGCTGGCACTCCAAGCTCCTAAAGGCATATTAAACTCGTTTTTATCGAAAAATCAATAGAGTTGGAGGAGGGATCAAGTTAGCAAACGCGCGCATGGATATTTTCTGTTCAGAGTCATTTGCAATTCAGATACTGACATGTAATTTGTTTCACGAATTTTGCCACGTTCTTCAGTAGCTGACCTCCCGCAATCTTTCAACTACGCTGTAGGGTTGCTTTTGCTGCTGGCTAATCCCGCTGGGTGAGCTCCGGTTTCAACTCTATAGAGCGACGTGTCGAAAGTTGAATGACTTACAGCGTCGCAGGCCTTCCAATAATTCCTGCATACTTTATGCGCCCGATTTCAATGTTTTATAATCCTGAACACCTCTGTTGGTTTCTCTAATAGGTATAGGGTGTGTACGAGATAGAAATTCATTGTAAAAGAAAAACATTTTTGTCACTCCATACGCCTCACGCACCGAATCGATTTTGGCTCACCTTTGAGGAAGTACCACAAACATCAACAATTGAAACCACAGGACCCACGATTTAAGGTAAGGCAAAACTAGAGATCACAGCGCTAGAGATATATGTAATTCTGTGATTGGATTTGGTGGAATAATATCTCGCCATGGATTCAAGATTTTCAGAACATTCTCGTAAACTTGGGATCGGGTTCTGAGGAGGACCTACTCGTCAACTGGAGAGCATCGCATGTCTTCTGCTGGGTTCATCTGTTTTCGTGTCTCTCCTGCGACAGCAGTCTGTCACGCCCAACAATTGACAAGTTTTTACGGCTAATTCATGTGGCATGCGTCGGCTTCATAAATCTTCGGCGCTTTTTTCGTCTCGCCGGGCGCGACGCCATTACTTACTGATTTATCCATACACACACATCACCAATAGGGATTGGAGGAGTTGCGCGCGCTCATATAACCCCCGCGTGTTGTACACATTAGCGGGGCGCGAACAATGCAAAGTGGGCGACGAGCCAATGCACAACCCCTATTGTGGCGATGGTGGTGATGGTGGCCACACAAAAAAACACGACCAAAAGACAGTGGTTGCGGTCAATTTGGTGATTTTTGTGTCCCCCGGATTGCGTGACAGTCCGCGGTTTTACGCAAGGGGTCAAAGATTTCTGACAAAGCAATCGTCCTCCTGCAACTCTAACGATAAAAATTGCCAGCTCGTACAAATTTTTGCTCAGTAAATTTTCAGTGCATTGTGTGTCGACATTGTAGAGAATGCTTGTGTTCTGTTGAATGACTGAATTTGTATTTTTGATTCTATAACTGTTTTTTCTATTTTCTTTATAATTAAATTTATTCTGCTATAAAATTGTTCTCTAGCGATCATACACAAACATTTTTGCAGTCTAAAAATGTAGGACCCTCTAATATTGCAAAAGCAATGTGAGGGTCCCATAATTTCGCGTCACACCAATTTTATGCCTTGCTATGTACTTTGCGAAAGATCATGTTATAATGGTGACGTTGAATTTAAAAAAATGTAATCACAAATAATTTGTTTTACTAAATTATTGTCAATTGTCTAGTCGTTGACGATCGTAATCAACTGTATTATTATCTTCATAATAAATTCATAACAAATTCATAATGAAATAGGGGTTGTCTCCAAATTCATTATGAATTTGTTATGAATTTATTATGGATATTTTATTATATTTCAAGTACGACTTTGCCTTTTATATACTTGTATTATTATCGTACGTGAGGTAATTTATTCAAATATTCGAGATTCATTTTCAGGGGTTTTAATAGCATGAAACAGAATCTAGCGTAATGAATTTCAATATTCGTAAAACATTTTGCGATTATCGATTGTCATTTCAAGTGCATAATTTAACGAATAGTATTCCGTCTGCAAAAATTAAAATTGTTTGCCTAGTGAATGTCCACATCAATTGACATGGTACAATATTTAGATCCAGATCGAAATGCTGCCAATTTACTTGCGCTCTTGAATCGCCACATTATCATTTTATACGAGCATTGTTCGTTCGGACACTGCATGCAAAATAGAAAATAGCAGTTCGTGACAAGTGGAAAGAGTGAGTTCAGTGCACTGTCCAGATGAAAGAGACACGCCTCAAGACGGCGTCCAAGAGCAACGCAGAAAAGGGAGTTTTCCGAGTAAGGTGGACAGAGTGTGAAATATGTTGTAAATGTGGGTGGGCCACTGTCGAAACTAGGACTAATGATTGATTGATCCAAAAAAAAGAGCAGAGAGTATCGCCATTGACCGCAAACATGCGATGAACAGTATAGAAAAGAGAAAGGGAGTTCGTGAGTAAAGGTGTGTGGTGGTGGGGGCGTATGGAATATAAAATGGCCGCCATTTGCCATTTTCTGCAAGAGCTTCGGGTTTGCTGTTTGGTAACTATGGTAACCGATGGTCAGAAATTGGATTGGAAAGAAAAAAGCAATGTTGTGTAGGTGCCCGGCGGGAGACCACGCTTTACCGAGAGAAAATAATTGCCGCGATTCCTGCTCGATCAATTAACTGCGTGATCAATACCGATTATACAGAGTTTGAAGGAGGAGGAGGATACGACTTGCGTACAAATGCCCTCCCATAATGGTGGGAACGAGCACTTGACTGAACAAAGTGTGTCTTTTTCCTGTTAGTCTGGTGGATAGTACATCTGTCTATAGATTGGTGGGTTGATGGATCGAGTCTGTGCATGTAATCTGCTCTAATTTGACTGTTGAGCTGTTTGGCCACGCCAAATTAAAAATAAAATGCATAATAAAAAATGAGTTGGTCAACAGATAAGAATGGCTGGATGGAGTGATCAATGCTGCTTTAGTTCTCCTAAAACAAGTGCTTACTTAAAACGGAAGTTATGCACCGATTCGAAATAATACTAAAATGCATTTCATACAATAATTAAAATTTTAAGATGGATTAATTGTATTCAGGAATCAGCAATTCAGTGAGATGAGCCAAGTGGGTATTTTTGGTTAGTGCGATAAGTTGAAGATTGGAGAAATAAAACGTGAGTCTGAATAAATGAATCAAATCAAATTTCAAGCTATCAAAAATCAAAGTTCAGGTGGTTCAATCGACAGGTGAAGTCATCGTTTTCTCGGAGGTCCGGTAGGACGATGACGTCGTTCGAAATTGTAGTAGTTCGAAGTAGATATCACGATATCCTAGTGGAATAGTCACCATCATTTTCGCAACACATTTGCTACAGAAATGGATTTGCGACTTATTTTCAGATCCCAACTAAGTGATAAAATGAGGTCGATAGTTCACTAATCTCGTTGGCAAAATGGTCGCTTATGCAAATTGATGTACGAATTACTGCCGCTAGAATCGCTGGTGTCTCGCGTTGATTCAATGGCACCTCAAAGACCGGTATGCAGTCATGAGGGCTTCGACCACCTCAACACTTTTATGAGTTCTTATAATTGCAGATTTGCGGACAGGTCCACAAACATTAATCATCAGTCGTGTGGTAGGTATATAGAAGCGAAGAGCGTGGCGAATTAATGGTTTTCAAAATAATGCCACATACAACGATAACCATTAAGGCACACGCAGTGTGGTGTGTATGTGTCCTGTAACCAGTAATTTTCAGGTGGCCAATTCGGTTGAAACCCATTGTTTAATATGCCGTTAGAAAAATCTCAGCGCTGCAGTGACCAATCGATATATTTGGAAAATCTGTTAAACGTATTCGCGGAAGTTATTTGCAGCTCGTGTGGTTAGTCATCCATGTTCACAGGTATTTGTATTCGTAGGTTTTTACAGGAGCGCGAACAGAAATATCACACTGAGATTTAAAATTCTATCCATCCATCTTCCATTTTTTAAATCGAATTAATTGCTAGCTTTTTGAATTTTTAATTACATTTTTCGAAATGTATATTAAAGGTTGTTAAGAAAAGTTAATTACATTTCAAATCAGTTGTTTTAAATTAAAACAAATGCATCGACTAATCCGTTTCACCAGCACATATCACCGCAAGTGCCAAGTGCATGATCGAAATATACGAAAGTCTTCCGTGCCGGGAATCGAACGTAAACTTATTTCATTTCAAGAAGGAACGACAATGATTTTGAAAGGGTCGACACTGGCGGTGTCCAAAAATTATATCGCCGTATCGTCATTTTCCAATGTGCAACAAAGCCCGACGCTCAAATGGTCTGCCATCTGACTCTTCGCGCGGACAGAGCGTGTTATTATCGGTGGACGTATAGCTGCACAATTATTAACTAATTTGAAAAATTAATGGCCCGTTTTAGCCGAAATATATATACAGCGATAGATTTATATACTGGACACTCGTAAAAACGGTGCATTTGGCGAAAACAGAAATTGGGTCAGCAGGCACGCACGAAACATTACATCGACGGAACATAAAACAGCTAAAACAGCATCCGATTACTGCACTCTGGCATCCTCATGAGACCTCAGTCCTATTCTATTGAACGGATAACATTTTATTATCGCAAGACATAACTTAGTTGTGACCGAATCAAGTTTCTCAAACGTTTTAAGCTATTAAAGCTGTTAAAGCTATTAGGCAGTTTGATATCACGAAAAATTTACGTTAAAGAATCAAAGCGATTTTGACAACCGAACCCCATTTAATCATTTGTCTCAAAATACGCTGACCATTTCTGATTCTGCTACGTAAAACGTAATTTCACGGACTGTGATTGGCTGATTAAACGCGCCATTGAAAGTGGATGGAGCTTATATTTTCACCAGACAGTTGTTCCGTGAGTGAAATCATATTCGAAGCCGTGAAGCGCATTTTTGATGACGTCATGAAATACCGTCATTTAACGACGCTCCTCCGAAATGCCGAAATACGACCGGAACACGCGATCTCTCTCGAAGCATCACGCCTCTGGAGAATGTAACACTATACGAAAAACGCAATGTCTCCCCTAAAGGACCCCAATCGATAAATTGGATAGAAAGGTTGAATAGTCGTTTTTATTTTTTGAACAGATGTTTTGTTGCTTAATTGCCTTTGTATTCAAAAACCAGAAAGCTAAAAATATGTACAGGATGCGTGTACAGTATGGACAGTTGGTTCGCATATTATAATAACTGTATATTAAAATATTAGGTTTAGCCACGCATAAGTTATTTTGAACATATTTTATGTTTGCATGCAGCAGCCCCACTTTTAAAAATAAAATGAGGAATTAAATATACTGAAGAACAGCATCTACAGAACGGAACGGTATTCTACAGTGTTGAATCAGTATTTACAAAGAACATTATTGCAAGAATTTTATTGCGCTCCTGGTTATTCCTAGAAAGTTGTGCGACGTTCACGTAACCAAATATTTCTGGAAGACGACCATTTCTTGGCCAACCGAAAACTAGCAAATTGAGTAAAAGTCGTGTGCCAATAAACCACCGTACACCACGTTTCCACCACGCAGAATCCGAATGTTTCGGTTTGACTATGAAAACTGGATGAATCGAGAAGGGAGGGGGAGGGGGAGGAATAAGCTATGGCCTACGGGACATATAGGTTATTCGACCTTTTGTCACACAAATTTCGTTCCGTTTCGGTCGGTTTCCACTGGAAATGTGCGTGAAGTGACGACGACAGTGAACACGTATTTGGACGAGTTGGCCCGTATAAGTAACCGAGCAGAGGCGCTTAAATAAATAACTCCGATCCGTAACATTGTAATTGGAGAAACATTAGATGCATGAGTAAATTACAGTGTCGCTAGAACATACCATAAACATGGGCTAATTTTGTCACACACACACGCTATAGACCACCACATTTGCCAATAGAACCAATATGTCGTCCAACTTGTTCTGTTAGCGGTGACACTGACATGTCAAAAAATGAATAAAGATTTTGTAGCCATTGTCAGATACACAAATAAGGCATCTGAAAACAATTTTTTTGGGTTTTTTGAATATTTGTCGTCCATTATATAAAAAAAATCTGGTTTGTGGATGGAAAGATTCTCAAAATTTCATATGCAATTCGTAAAAAAATATTGAAAGTATATATGAAATCGTTTTTAAATAATTTAAGACCCCACTAAAATCAATAAATATAATTCTCCAGAAAAAAATTCGTGTTCGATAAGTATGTCGAAATAACTCAAATTAGTTGTCTAAAAACAAGACGCCTTTCTTTATAGTGAAAAATATTTTTACATATATTTTGTTTACGAGACATTTACATGATTCGACAAATACAGACTGTAAATTGTAATAATCTGCCTTGGAAAGTGAGCTTTGGTGCAGGCTTGTAACGGGGTACTCGTGCCTCAACTGGACCTGAGCCAAGTGTGATATTCCAGGTTACCTGCACGCTTTTTTGGCGCAGCGCACGAAATGGGGGCGTATTCCAATTCTCCCAGCAGTAAATTACATTTCCTGAGCTTGAAAATGATCGTTCCACAAAGTCTTCTCTGCACCACGAGTTCGCAAATGTGATACTCACGAGTTTTCAAAGAGGAACTCGAAGGTACCTGTCTTGCGTCCAACGAAACGTCTTCGTTGCACACGTGCGGGTGTTCTAGTGTGAAGATCTGTCGGGAATCGAACCCGCGATCACGGCAACATCAGTTCGGCACGCTAACCACTATAACAAACGAGACCACTGTAAACCACTTATGACCTTGCGTTACGAGAACTAGCTTCCTTATCTACCCAAGCTATAACCATTGTTCTTTGATGAGGCTCCAAGAATCGGTTTCTTCACTAATGACGAATGTACGAAGATACATCAAAACATTAATAAAAATTCAGGAAAAGTTTATCTCGGGTCTCGTGTGGAAGGGAGCAGTAAAAACGAATTAATATATATATATATGTTCGTCTCATTTCTGCGCGGGCCAAGAGTTTCTAATCACCACGGCGGCAGGCGCCGGTCTTGAAAAACTCGGCAGATCCGCTTCGTGATGTTGAGGCCTGGCTGATCCTCAAGGATGTGGCCTGCGGGACTTCCAATGCCATCCGGCCAGGGCCACTCGTGTACAGTTCTGTAGAAGTAAACGCCTACATCCGAGCTATAAACTACAGCTTACGTGTCTCTCTCTCGGTGGGTCCGCCCGAAGACGTGGAATGGTCGAGGTCATGGAGTGAGTTGCGTAACGCCGAGCAATGGAACAATCATAAATTGTAGAGTACGCTTTGAAATCATTCGTGTTTGCGAATATACTTAGTCTCTTCGAGAGTAAGTTTTAAGTTAACTTCGGTTATTAACACGGAATTTATTATAAAACTGAAGATTGGATTTTCGTGTCCAGAGACTTTTTGTCGAACGGTTCAAAGAATTTGCTTAAAAATGAACATACCGTTAGTACACCATCATATTATATTATTTTTAATAAAACATAATAAAACTAGCGCTAAAAAATATTGGATAATCTCCCCTTCGCTTCAAACTTAAAAAATGTCGTCTCCACATCAAAAGCCTGACGTCGTCGATTTCACGAGACAACCAAGCAAACCAGATAACAGCTCCAACCAAACACACAACATACACTAAACACATACTATTACCGGAATAATATTTTCAATATAAAATAAAATAACAATATTAAAAAACATAAATAATCAAATAGATATTTTATCAATGATTATTTTTTAAATTAAAGATAAAACAAATAAAAGCCAGATATGTAGTGAACGTACCTGTACAAAAATTGTGAGTAACAGATTTAAAGTTAGGTGACCAGACACAAAACTGTTCAATTAATCAATCTACTGTTGAAATTGTCTGCGCCGACTGAGTTTTTAAAGTTCCAAAGGTCCTACAAAGTTAAATTAAAATTGACATAATCGCAGGTAGAGGGTCGAACACAGGATTTGATACACAAAATTTGATTCCCCACACCTGAATGAGAATGACAATGTTGTCTGTCGTAAATCAGAGAGGGCAACAGCGCATAACAAGTTGCGGCGGCATTCTAAAATGAATTATGGCCCACTGATCCACACCCAGGTATCAAGACTTCCAGCGCATCACTATCACCCTCTCACTTTCTACTTACTATTGGTTGCGGGGGTGGACAACAGATATTTACGGGCCGGGCACGGCGAAGAACGAACGGTGGGCGCCCGCGCGTGAAATTGCCTTAGATTTCTGACAGATAAACGCAACCACTTTTTTTTTCTTCTTCCCCGACGTCTGCAGTAGGCAACCCATCTTACTTTTTGCTCCGATCGGTAATCAAGCGCGATTTGGGGTTGTCTCGGCATCGGGGAATTGTGGACGAGTGTTAAGAGGTTGGCTAATTTGGTCACGGGTTGTGGGCACAATTTTGAATTTCCAAAATGGTATCGGTCAGCAGTTCCAAAAACCAGGGAAGACTCCAAAAGACATTGCCATCTAGCGATAATGCAAAGCGCGAATAAATGCATTATAAATACGTGAAATACAAAATATAATGCGTATTTCCTGGATTTTTACGAGCTGGGCTCTCGATTATTCAATCTTGGGTTACTATTAAAAATGTGACCCTCACATAGTGCCTAAGCACCATGAGGGATACAGAAACTCCTATGGTAATTTTACACTACAGTGTATTAAAAAATATATTTTTGAAGATATATTCCTTTTGTGGTGCCGGACTTTTCAGACATTATTTTTAGGATTCACCTTTCTACTAGTAAATGGACATTTCGATAGTGTCTGACAAGGCCAAACCACATAAACTATTTTTAGAACGATGAATCATCGAATTCGTGATCTCACGATTCTGTTTATTTATTTTTTACGTCAAACTTTTTATGTGATTTCTTATTCTGTTCAAACATTTTCCGATAGTTACAGCCACTATCGCCAACTATCGTTCGCACTTCGCCCACTTTCTATATACCTTCCAGGCGACGATCTAGCGTAACTACTTTTTACTATCGATTGATATCGATATCTAGTTTAACTTCTGCCGCGCGTAATCTTCACGCTCACACACTTTTTTGTGTGCATGAAACCGTGAGGGGTTTTGAATGCCACCCAAAAAAACACGCTAATTAATCTTACATCTGTGCGCAGTATGCTGTTAACAATACCATATGAGCACAGTCGCAGTTTCTTCTCGCCCAACGCATATTGACATTGCATTGATTTAATTGCAGTGTCATGCAGAATCAGACGTCAGCAGACTTCCTCGGATTGCGAAGTTCATTTAGAAATGTCCTTCTCGTAATTAGTTTCGCCAATTAACCGCCGGACTTAGGTGTTAATCGATTTATCCTCATCAAATAAATGCATATAAAAATAATAGTATTTATTAAATAATACTCTGTACAATATTCAAGTATCATTAATGCAGCGGTCATTACAACGCAAGTCTTTCCTCGTCCTGACTATCGATAATCGGAATCAACAACGGGTATTGCTCATTTTGGCTGATGGCATTTTTTAAGGCCAGCAAAAGTATGCATCATCACAATTATCCTACTTGAACTCCGCGCTCACAAAAAAATAACAGACCTACGTGGCACCATGTATGGCTAAAATTATGGCAGTGCGCAGGCGTTTCATCCTGTACTGGGAAGTGGTAGTGGGTTGGAGGAATGTGAAAGTCAGTTAGTTCAAAGGTAACAGGTGCACTCATAATAAAGTGTCGAGTGGCTCAAAACGTGACTGACATGTTCCGCGTCTCGCACGCCGCCGACACCCCTGTACATGGTCGCGTTCAGAAAATGAGTAGCTGCGATTACAGGTTGACTAGTAGCTACCTTGATCTTCTATTATTCATTTGATAAATTTAATCTGATAATTATTTTATTTGGAAATTGATTGATCTAGGTGTTCTTCTAAAACACGGGCTTCATCAAGCAACTTTTCTGGATTTCGGATCATTCCCGATATAATTCCTAATTCAGATATAATTCCGCAATAAGAATAATTTCTTAGTCCAGTGTCATGCTTGGTGAGAAGAAGCCAAAGCCAGTTAATCATCACAACGGCATTTCTAAGTTGTTGGTTCTCGTCCGGTGCTGTCCCGGGTACAACTTCTATTTTATTATACACATTCAAGACGTCCTATTGCATTTATTTTGTATTCATATAAAAACCAGTTTGCCAAAACTATATGAAATATTCAAATATACATGGAAATTTCGGAACGTGTCGTAAATAGAAGGTTGGGTGTTCTCCGGCTGACTTTGGCTGCCGACAACAATGATTTAAAAATCCCCGGGGCTGAGTCGGAACACAGACACGGCGGTCGTTCAGATTCAGGCTTTGTGAGGGATGGCGCAGCGAAGAAACCCGGGGAGAACCCGTGAACTGCAATAACCCCTTCCTCGCCCGCGTCTGCAAAGTACGTGTATAGGTCTTGCACTGTTGGTGGATTCCTAATAGACGCAAGGTATCTTCGAGTGGTTGACCTCCATCCACCGTCACACCTTTTGAAAACATGTTACGAATAACTCTGCAAATAAGAATTGAGGGTGCAGAAGGTACTCCATATACGAGAATTTAAAGTATCAGGTTGAGGTTAATATATAATACAAGAGGGGTTCCCAGCTTTGCCTGGGTTTACAGTAACCACCAATGAAATATAAAATTAATTGTTTA